>JALBCR010003571.1:0-156761 GCA_030710515.1 Abscondita cerata | reverse complement strand
GATATACCTTACTTTATATTAAGTAATGCAAAGCAGGTGCTCTTTTCAGAACTTTTTTAGTTCATATAGTTTCTTAAGAGATGAACAGAATTTTACAAAGCCGCAAGTGTTTGGAATAAAATTTTTTTTTGTTTATTTTGTTACATATTGTTTATAACAAATATAGCTGAACTAAAGACACTTAACTCTATTAGAAAAATATTTTCAGTGTTCACAAAAATACAACGTTTTTAGTTTTCCAAGTTGCAAAACAATAAGTTTGTTAGTGATTGAAAAAATTGGCCAAGGTTTACTGCGTTTGATTCTTTCATTGAAGAACAACTTCGAAAACTTTTATGGAATTTATGGGATCAGGGAGTTCAATGAAGTGGTTTATAAATCCACAAAGAAACCGGAAGTGCGTTTTTTCAAAATGGCGACTCGAAAATAACATTCTTCGTCTTAAATTTAATTACCACCTAGAACTGCTTTAACGAGGAGAGACTTTTCGGCGCTTTAGAGATGACCCAGATGAAGAATTCCTTGTTCACGTGATGAAAATTTTTTATCTATCTTATTATTATTTTATATTTTTATCTATTCTAAATAAATTAATCAAATTTTATTAATCAATTTTAATATAAAAAAAAACTTATTTTAAATTTTTTTTTTCTTTGAGATGATGTCCTTGGAAATTTCTGACGTTATAAACAATGTTGCCCACACAAATACCAGAGGTGTTTCGGTAACAAAACGGGGAGGTGAATTGGTGTACCTGTTTGTTGTTCAACAGCTCCGGAAGAATCCCGAAGCAGGTAATGTTATATAATTTGAATTTAGCGCCATTTGCGATAGTTATAGTTTAGTAAGGTTGGCAATAAGGAAACTAGAGATTAGTGACAGTTCAGTTATTTTTATATGTACCAAGCTGGAATATTAAATATAAACCTTTAAAGTGGAGTTTAATTTAATAACGCAGTCAAAATATTACATGGTGGTAGCGGTCTAAACAACCTAAGTTCTTACACATAATGACAGAACCTACAGACGCACCACATTGAGGGCCGAGCTTAACAAATGATGCAGTAAATATAAGCAGCATAGGGGCCAATGTCCTTAATGTATCACCACCAAATAAATTTAATTTCACACAACCCGCAGGGTGGGTACAGTAGAAAAAACGATTTTAAAGATACATGCCGGTTAGCGGATTTAACACTAAATCAGATATGGAAAAAATAAACATGTTAATTTATAGTATGGGTCCGGAAGCAGAGGAAATACAGGCACAATTAGCATTAACACCTCAAGAACTAACATACAAAATAGTGATGGAGAAGTTTGACAACCACTTTATACCGCAAAAACATAATCTTCGAAATATTTAAATTCAACACTTGAGGGCAACGACCTGGTGAACCAGTAGATGCATTCATAACAGCACTACACAGTTTGTCAGAAAATGTAAATATGGTACCCTAAAGACGAACTGGTAAGGATCAAATCGTTGTGGGAATCACCGATGCCAATCTAAGTGAGAAATTACAACTAAAGAAAGACCTAACATTAACTAACGCAATCCTAATGGTGAGACAAGCGGAACTACAGAGTAGCCAAACTAAAATTATTCGACAAAATTATAAAGTCGTAGCAGCAGTAAAACATAACTTTGCAAGTCACAACTAAGGTAATACATCTAGAAATAAATTCAGAGCAAGCAAAGAGGGAGAGAAATGTAAGTGGTGTGGAGACAACAACCAACACATTCGTGCAAGATGTCCAGCAAGTAATACAGTATGCAGGCAGTGCAAGAAAGAAGGCCATTGGAGCAATTTATGTAAGGCAAAGAAAAACGTTCAAGCAGTAGACAGGGACCAGCACACTCAAGGTGAATCAGAACCACATCTGGTAAGCCAGGAGAGCGTTGAATAAAGTTGAGTACAGAACTGTGACACATAGAAACGATAGAATTGCTACATGGAACGTTAGAAGTCTTTGTGCACCTTGAAAAGTGGATAACGTCTTTTTAGAAATAACGAGACTCAATATCAACATACTTGGCTTGAGCGATATTCAGTGGAACGGGTCAGGGAAGCATATCACCAAGAATGGCATAATGTACTATTCGGGGAATGATGATGCCTGTCATCGATATGGAGTAGGAATAATTGTCGACAAAGAGTGCAACATACGGTGTCCAGTTTCGTCCCATTCTCAGACCGCATAGTTCTACTGAAACTGACCTCAAATAAGGTTCCAGTAAATGTTATCCAAGTGTATGCACCTACAGCAGATAAGGACGAGGATGAAATAAAGTCGTTTTACCAAGATCTAGCTAAAGTGATCAAACCTATCAAGAAACACGAAGTCCTCATTATAATGGGGGATCTAAATGCGAAAGTTGGCCAAGGTGAAGCGACTAATGTTACCGGCAAGTTCGGACTAGGTCTTCGCAATGAGCGAGGATACAGATTGATCGAGTTCTGTCAAAGGGAGGATATGATAATAACCAATACCCTCTATCAGCTTCCTCCACGTCGGCTTTATACTTGGAAAGCACCATCAGACGGAAAATCAGGTATAATTAGAAACCAGATCGACTACATTATGATCCGTAGAAGATTCAGAAATACTATCAAGTCAGTAAAACATATCCAGGAGCTGACATAACATCCGATCATAATCCGGTGGTAGCTGTAATTCATGTAAGACTGAAAAAACTCGTTCGGAAAACAACTAAGGAACGTATAGACCCTAGAAGACTGAAGGACAACGTAGTGTACAAAAAGGTTGAGAAGAACATAAACGAAAAATTAAACGAACTAAGACACAACGATGACAATAATATCACCATAGACCAGCAATGGCAAAACATAAAAAAGTACTGAAGGATGCAGGAAATACAGATTTGAAATCCATAAAGGGAAAGAACAAAGAATGGATGACACAGGAGATACTGGACCTGATGGTGATACGAGGCCAATATAAGGGCAAGGATGTGCAAATCTATAAGACCATAAACAATGAGATCAGAAGTAAAATAAGACAGGACAAGGAAAAATGGCTACTTGATGAATGTCGAAAGGTTGAAGCCTATCAAGACAGATACGATTTTTCAATATGCACAAGAAGGTAAAGGAAATGACTGGGAGAATAAAGAGACGACAACCAGATGTGTTGGTAAACAAGAACGGCGACTTGATAGAAAATATACAAGAACTTTTTAACGATAATCGGATAGAACTGGAAAACCCAGACGTGGAGTATACTGGTCCAGAAATATTAAGAGAGGAACTCGAACAAGCAATTAAAAACTGTAAATCCGGAAAAGCAGCAGGACCTGACGAAGTGCCTGCTGAACTACTAAAACTCATAGGGAAGGACTCCATAGATATTCTACTGAAACTATTTAACAACATTTATGAGACGGGCAGAATTCCTAGCGATTGGCTAACCTCAACATTCGTAACACTGCCAAAGAAAAATAAAGCCAGAGAATGTTCGGACCACAGAATCATCGCCCTAATGAGCCACACATCGAAAATATTTTTAAAGATCATACATAACCGAATTCATAAGGATTTAGAACAAGACATCAGTGACACTCAAATGGGTTTTAGGAAGGGCGTAGGAACAAGAGAGGCGCTCTTCGGACTAAACGTACTTAGACAAAGATGCCTAGATATGAATCATGATATGTACATCTGCTTTATCGACTTTCAAAAGGCATTTGATAGAGTCCAGCACACAAAACTCCTAGAGATACTAAAAGGAAAAACATCGATAGTAAGAACATAAGAATAATATCCAATCTCTACTGGCATCAAACAGCACGAGTCAAAGTCGGAGAAGATATGAGTGAGGAGATCAAGATATGTCGAGGTGTTAGACAGGGTTGTGTATTGTCGCCTCTCTTATTCAATGTATATAGTGAGGGCATCTTTGAAGAAGCGCTGTCAGAAGAAACCGATGCTATCGTCATAAACGGGGAAAGACTTAACAACTTACGATACGCAGATGATACTGTTATATTCGCCGACAGTCTGGAAGACCTACAACATCTGGTTGAGGTAACAAACATTGCCTGCAAGAGATATGGCCTGGATATGAACCTAAAAAGACCAAAGTCATGACAACTTCAAAACCCAAGCACAAATCACAATAGACCGTCTATAAATATTAATAACAACAAACTGGAATGGGTATCCTCCTACAAATATCTTGGCACATGGGTAACTGAAACAACAGAAAATACAAAAGAAATCAAGTGTCGAATTGAAGTAGCTCGCAGTGCTTTCATAAAAATGAATAAAATACTTTGCAGCCGAGATATAACATTAGAACTGAGAACCAGAATACTAAAATGCTATATACTCCCCATTCTATTGTATGGAATGGAGGCTTGGACACTCAAGTCAGAAAACAACAAGAACATAGAGGCATTTGAAATGTGGTGCTATAGGAGGATGCTGAGAATACCGTGGGTGGACAAGGTTTCAAATGAGGAAGTACTACGACGAATGAATAAAGCCAAAGAAATCAGGAACACCATAAAAGGGAGAAAATGAGAATATCTAGGACATGTTCTGAGGGGAGATAGATATAACATCCTTAAGCTAATTATTCAAGGCAAAATAAAAGGCAAGAGAACGATTGGCAGAAGAAGAATCTCTTGGCTACGCAACTGAGGGAGTGGTTTGGTTGCACGTCCGCAGAACTCTTCAGACGCGCGATTGATAAGGTCCGAGCAGTGGTAATGATTTCCAATCTCCGATAGGAGCGGAATTTCAAGAAGAAGAAGAAGATGATGTTATTAGCGGGCCCGATAAATCGAACTTGCATTTGATGGGCAAAGTACAGTTATGCTTAGAATATAAGAATGATTCGTATTCGGATTTTGTGTGTATTATAAAACACTTAGGATGCCTATTCTTGGCAGAAATGGCATTGTAAAATTAAGTATCCTTAATACTAAAAATCAGTCAATTGGTAACTTGGAAAATCAAACTTTAGTAGAAGCAAATACAACACAGAAAGCATATCAAAAATATTCAAAGGCATTTTTGACGATATCGGTGAATTTAAAACAGAAATACGAATTAAACTAAAGGATGATGCAAAATCGTATGTACAATCGGTACCTAGGTCTGTGCTTTTATCATTACTCTCCAAATTAAAATTAGAATTGTAGAGATTACTAAAATTGAACATAATTGTTCGAATAAGCGATCAAACTACATGAGTGAGTCCTATTGTTGTAGTAGATAAAGGCGATGCGGTGCGACTTTGTGTGGACTACACGAAACTCAACCGAAGCGATTTACGTTCGCATTTTGATGCAACAAGTGGATTCTAACAAATAAAACTTTTGGAGGATTGTCAATTGTTAACCACGTTTATCACCCCGTATGAACGATATTACTTTAAAAGATTGCCATTCGGAATCAGCTGCGCTCCGGAGTATTTTGCGATGCATTTTATAAAGATTTTATCGGGTTTGGAGGGAGTAGTATGTCACATGGACGACGTTCTGATACACGACCCGGCGATGGAAACACATGATAGGACCTTGTATGAGGTATTAGAAAGAATTCATCGCGAGGGTATCACTCTAAGTAAAAAAAAGTGCATTTTTGCTTCAAAAACAGTAAAATACCTAGGGCACATCCCCTCAAGGTATTTCCATAGATCCGGATACGGTTGTGGCGATCAGAAAATTCAAAATTCCCTCTAATAAAACCGAACTGCTTAGATTACTTGGTATGATCAATTTCGCAGGGAAATTCATTCCAAATAAATCTGAAATATTGGAGCCTCTAACAGAACTATTAAAAAATGACACAGAGTTTTTGTGGGGAATTTCGCAAGAGAAATCCTTCAACATCATCAAAAGCTTGCTAGAAAAAGCTCCATGCTTAGCGTTTTACGACGTCAATATGCCCATGATCGTGAGCGCGGATGCAAGTTGCTTTGGTATAGGAGCTGCTCTTATACAAGAGAATTGTGATGGCAATTACATGGGCAGCAGAGAAATTTTCAGAATACATCACAGTGGTTAATTACTTGACTTTTGAAACCGATCATTTGCCATTGTGTCCATCCTAACGATAAAAAACTTTGATGAGTTAACGCTTCGTCTCCAACGATTTTGGATGCGCTTTATGCGATACAGTTATAATGTTATTTATACTCCTGGAAAGATGCTAGTAGCACCAGATGCGTTAAGCCGCAGTCCACTATCAGATTCGGCATCAAAAACCAGTGAATTTACTGACCCAGAATTGCAATTGTATGTAAAATCTATTATTCAAAATGTTCCAATAAAAGAAAAATTTTTTAAAAAAATTGAACATCAAAACAACGACCCTACATTGGGCAAAATAAAAGAGTTTACTTTAGTCGGTTGGCCAGACTAGTCGCAGATACCTCTAGAGTTATTACCATACTTTCAGTATAGGTACGATATCTCATTTGCGGAAAATCTATTATTAAAAAATTCTCGGATCATCATTCCCAAAACCCTTCAGTTAACAATTTTAAAATTTATACATACGGGACATTTGGTAATAACAAAATGTATAGAACGAGCTAAATCAAGTGTTTGGTGGATTGGACTGTATAGCCAAATAGAAAATTTAATTAGAAACTGTCCAGAATGTGTGGAAAATAGCGTAAACACAAAAGAAATCTTTTATAAAGATGAATTGTCTCATAGACCTTGGCAGAAAATTGCAGTTGATTTATTTAAGTTAGATAAATGGCGCTTTTTCGAAAGTTTTGAGTTAAATTCTATGTCCGAAACTGCAATTATTGCAAGATTAATAGAAGCTTTTGCAAGATATGAATCGGAAGTAGTGCGTTCTGATAACGGTCCTCAATATTCTACTCAATTTAAGAATTTTGCAAAAGAGTACAATTTTATCCATATTACCAGTAGCCCTTATTATGCTCAGAGCAATGGGCTAGTGGAACGCACAGTAAAACTGCCAAGCAGTTGATTAAGAAAAATAAAGGAGACATTGATATGGCTCTTTTGGCATATAGAACATCGCCGCTGGAAACAGGGTTTTCTCCGGCAGAATTGTTAATGTCACGCAAATTAAGGGATAATTTACCTCAAATTCCATCTAATCTAAACAAAATTATCGATCCTCAACCATATTTATCACATAAAGAAAAGGAAAAAAAAGATAAAATCGCAGAACAAAATAATGCCAGGCATTCTGCTAAGAATATGCCACAATTATTAAACATAGGTGACTCGGTGTGGATTTTGGATGTACGCAAGTACGGAACTGTAATAAAAATTTGTGATGAACCGCGTTCATATTTAATTCAAACGGGAGATAGTATCTTAAGACGAAATAGATGGCATTTAATAAATGCGCCATACTATTCGGACTCCAAACATCAGAACGAGTATTCTTCTCATTTATGCAGCGATAGTTCTATTAGTTTTAATGAAGGGCAGTTTGAAACTTCTTCTCCGACAGTGACCGAAAACGATATTCGTGACAGTGAAAAGGTCAGTGCGTAAAAACCCGTTAAAGAAGAAAGTGTTAAGTCGGAGTCGCGAAAATCTGTACGCTCCAGACAAGCACCAAAGTACTTGTCTGACTATGTATTAAATTAGGCTAAATATAAGCACGAGAAGCAAATGTCGCGAAAAACAAAAGGGAAGGATGTTATATCATTTGAACGGTTCAGTTATTTTTATATCTACCAAGCTGGAATATTAAATATAAACCTTTAAAGTGAAGTTTAATTTAATAACGCAGTCAAAAATATTACAGGTAAGACTAGCAAAAGTCACATACAACTGTACCAAAAAATAATGCAGCTCTTCCTATGGAAAATTTACACAAAGACATACCTGCTATGACTACCAGTGAAGTGAAGAAAGCTGACAGAGACTTTTTACGTACATTAGTTGTTGGGTATGATGCTGGCAGAGAGTCGATTATCTTAAAGCATGGATTGCTTTCAGTTACTGTGTCTCTAGATGCTGTAAGTGGAGGTACTGAGGTCAGGACAAGGTATTGGAACTGATTGGAACAAATCAACTAATTCCATATTAGGATAATAAGTAAGATGGCATTTGTCAGCACAATTAATAAACCATACAATGGAAGAAGATATAGAGACTTTTCGAGAATTTTTAATAAGAAGATTGATAGCTATGGCACGAATTATCGAAAAATCCATATCACGCATATCAGAAAGGAGTAACAAAGAAGAAATGTGCAAGAGGTTTTATTTCTGTTCATCGGGTCGTCAAAAATGCGAATGTACTATTGCCAAGACAAGGAATTTACGCTGGTTTCCTCACCATGTCTGAACACAAAGCTGACCTGTCCAAATTTTTATCTGAAGAGGTTCTAATGCATAACTTTTAAGGTTGCCCGTTGACTTTGAGGAGGAAACTTTTGCTGTGTTTACGAACAGTAACTTGCCTTAGTGCAAAACTAATTATCCTTAACGCCGTTCAGAGTCATGTTGAGAACGTCGTACTTTTTTCTTTTTTTTGTCCATCACTTGGCGAAGATAAAGTTCTTCTTTTAATAGTTCATCCCGGTTCGCCGCTGAACAAAATTTAATGAAATTTCACGGTGTCACAAGCTGTAGTAGCACAAAACTTGGTTAGACAAAATGGAGATGTTGCCCGAAAAAATAGGGTGTTTCTGCTTTCCAAAACGTTGCATGAGCGGTTCAGAGTGTCTGACTACAACAAATGTTAAAACTAATAATTTATTGAATTAAAAAAAGAAGAAATACACATAAGCGGCGGCCAGACGAGGCTGCGTTACCAGCCGCTAGTGGCTGCTGGCTGCTAATAACGCAGTGACTCTCTTCACACTTGAATCGCCTAATGTGAATCTTTGCACGTGCACAGCCAGTAGTTAGTGGGGCTGTTAATTTTATTTTGCAAAAAAAAGAGTGAATATGCACACCGATAAATGGCGGAAATTAAATAGACTTTAAATCAAATTATTCTGTTTCTGAATGTATATTAAAAGTCTCATTGTTTGTGGAATACCTCATCTCTCAAATATATTGAAGGGATGTCAAGGATAAAGCATTCAGAAATCTGGTTGAGGAATTAAATGTTATCGATTTAAAAGTTACTGTGAAAGCTCAAAAAAAAGAAAATAAAAAGTACTCTACATACACATATTACTATAATACTTCAAATTTTGGAAGAGATAATCTTAACGTTCATATAAGAAGCAGGTTCTTTTAAAAGTCTTGATGAAGCTCCTAATCAATTTCTATAACTTATCCAGTTAAGCCTACACAATTTAGTTCCATTTTTAGCTTTGGCGTGTCATCTTACCCATATCCTGAAAATTTGATGATTATAGCTTCTATAATAAAGGAAATATGGCGAATTTTCTAAAATGCACAATTTCTTGTTTCACCAGGTAATTAGGTAACGGTATCGATTTAAATTAAAACAAACGTAGATTATTTTTTGCGCCGATTAGTGCGCAACTTTTCTCCCATTTAACCGACGTTGTATCTTCAACCGTTTCCAATATCCCCATGTACATCATTTGATACTGGACACATTGTATATTTAACATAAAAAGTTGATGTCGACTTCCGGCACAACCGAAAGTGCAATATAAGCGAAACTGTTTTACAATTAAAAATCAGTATTAATAATATATTATCACAAAGTTTTAAAATTCACTTTGTTTGGAACACCCTGTATATACAGTGACCGGCAAAGAGTTTGCAACAAATGGGAAAAATTTTGTAGTTGAAATATCTGAAAATTTCTTTTGGTAAATGAATTGAGTATATCGAATGACAAAAAAAACACTTTGACGAATGTCATGTGACCACTGTCATGGCGGCAAATTTAAAAAATATTCTTTAAATATGTAAAAAATGAGGTTAGACGAGAAGATATTGAAAATGCCTAAAAGAAAAGTTGTTCAGAATTAGATTATGCTTCTATGTGCAAATTTTCAAAAGAAAATATCGACTTTTCCAGAAATATCAGTTTTCCGGCATTTTTTTCGGAAATATTGAAAAACAAAATTTTTGCGTTTGATTTCATAAACACAATAAAACCAACAAATAAACTTCACAATCAATAATTTTTATTTATTAGTCTACCAATGGACGGTAAAAAACAAAAAAAATAGTTTTTTTAGGATGGACTTTGTTGCAATGACCTACAGGAAACAAAATTTTTTTCCATTTGTTGCAAACTCTTTACCGGTCACTGTATATAAACACCTTTTGCTAAATTGCTACCCAAAATGCTTCTACATTTCTAGACTTGTACACCTCCTCATCAAGATCTCCATACAAAAAGGCAGTAACAACATCAAAATGTTCCATATACAGGGTCGTCTGAATTGATTGTAGGAAACTTAAAGAGTGAAAAGCACATCAAAAATAAAAGCCGAAGTGTCATATAAACTATAGTCTAAGGTACTTCCCAAAAACCAGTTTCTTATTTTGAATTCCTTAACAAAAATGTTATTTAAATGAAATTTGGTAGGCATGTTCAGTATTTTCAAGTGGTTATTTGGGAATTATTTCAATTTTTGAAAGAAGTCTGGACAGATAAGGGGGCAGCTCAAAGAGTTTGAGAAGTTTAAATTTTGTTAAGCTGTAACTTTAGGATATTTTGATGCAGCTCATATTATAGCCCATACTTTTTCTTTAGAAAAGCTTTCTTGACATTTCTTTTTATTTTGCGTAATTTTGAGATAACGTTATTTTATAAACTAATACATGATGAAAAAAATTGCGTTAGAAATCAAATATTATTTTTAACTTTAAAATTACAAAAATTGGAATTGAATTATTACAATGCTTGTTCACAGTGCATGCCATTGGCATCAATGCATTTTAAATCTCCCGCTAGGGGAGGCACTTTAAGTCCATAGTTTAAATGACACTTCTGCCTTTATTTTTGATGTACTTTCCACCCTTTAAGTTTTGTACAATCAATTCGGACCACCCTGTATAAATTGAAGTGTACTGAATAAGCAATTAATAACCTTAAAGTTGAAAGTCTTGCAACTGGCAAAAAAGTATTAAAATAATCAATGCCATAAGATTGAGAAAACTCTTTGATAACCAATCTGGCTATCTTTCCGCATCACTTTTCACTTTAAAAACCCATTTGCATGATATTGTATTTTTATCACTTGGTTTATCAACTAAGGTCCACACATCATTTTTCATAAGTGAATCATATTCAGATTTCATTGCTTCAGACCATTTATGTTTTTCATTACTATTCAATGTCTCTTGCACAGTAACTGGTTCATCATTTGAGTCAATATTAGCTAATTGATGTACAACATAATCTTTATTTAACCATTTTGGTGCTTGTATTTCTCTCAGTGGTCTTTTGTTGTCTTTATATTCTTGTTCAAGTAATTCTGTTGTATCATCGCCATTATTTTCACTACGAAGATCGGTACGCTTCATTTCAATAGGTATAAAATTGTAAGATTGCTCTTTAAGCAGTTCTTTATTCTCAATTTCAAAATAATTTTTATAATGCATAATATTTTCGAGAAAAACCACATCTCGAAATTTTTCCAGGCTTATCTGGATCGTCAATTCTGTACCCCTTAGTGTTCTCACAATACCCGACCATAATCATTGGTTTTGACTTTTGTCAAATTTATGTCTAAAATGCTTTGGAGTATGAGCAAAAGCTCTACACCCAAACACTCTAAGATGACTTAAATCAACGTTTGATCCAGTCTCATAATTCTTCTGGAAGTGCTCCTTTAATGGCAACAGTGGGACTGCGTCTTTTTGAGTACATAGCAGTAGCAACACTCTCTCACCAATAAGCTTTAGATAATCCCGCATCAATTAACAACGCTCAGGCTTTTTCAATTATGGTACGGTGAATACACTCTTGAACACCATTTTGTTCAGGTTATAAGGTACGGTAGTTTCATGAACTATACATGAATTTGTAAACAACTGTGCACACTGAGAATTACAAAACTCAGTACCATTATCTGACCTAACTTTCTTAATACTAAGATCTGTTTGTTTTTCAACCATTAATTTGAACTCGAGAAATTTGGAAAAAGTTTCGCCTTTGAACTTTGGCAAAAAACCGAACGTTTTACAAGAGTAATCGTCAGTAAAAATAGAACATATTTGGCTCCTCCCCAACTTTGTTTAGACGTAGGGCCACAAATATCAGTATGAATTAATTGAAGTTTGGAAGTAGCACTCCTAGCTTGCCCTTTTGGAAAACTTTTCCGTGTTTGCTTAGCGTTAATGCAAGGTATGCAATGATATTCTTTTTCATCAGTTTCATGAAAATTAATTCCACTTGCTAGATCATTTTGCAATAAAATAATACTTCGTCTACTTAAGTGGCTTAAACGCTTATGCTACAAATCAAAACTTAATTTTTGATTGAATACATCCTAGTTTCAGAAGTGACCTTCAAATTATTAAAGTTATTTATATTATCATTACAATTTGGTCTGTGGAGTTTATAGATTCCATCACATTCAGAACCAGTAAATTTTACATTTCCTTTTATGGATATATTATCTTCATTATAAACCGTTTTTGTTAAAAACTAAAACATGGCCCTTAGCATTAATTTGGCTAACAGATAACAAATTTGCTGATACATCAGGAGCATCCATAACATTGGTAATTGTACTAGAATCAACATTATCAGGCATGATAATTAAATAAAACCAGAAGCAGTTAACATTCTCTTATATGCTGTATAAAAACTTTGATGATTAATTACAATCAAAATTTATCATTCAGTCGTTTCGACAAGATACACCTTTACTGGTACAACTATCAACATAGGAATCATTTAAATTAAAGCTACTTACAGCGTTTTCACTATAAATATTAGACATGAGTAATAAGATGTCCTTTCTACTATTTTTGTGTTTATCAATCGACTATGAACTTGAATTACCAGCAAATTGTTTCTTGAAATATTTCCTACGCCTCGGACATTTGGGACGAATGTGACCTTCTTTTCCGCATTCATGGCATGTTGGAATAAATTGTTGAGTCTTTTTAAAAACGGGTTGTTTCTTGTTAACACTACTATTTATAGTAAATGCACTTTCCTTCGAAAAATCTTCTCTAACCTATAACGATCACTTAATTCAGTCAATATCATAATTTCTTTGACCTTCTAGTTTTTCAATATTTATTGTTTAATAAATAATTTCACAAATATTGCCGGTTTGCAAGGTTACTGTAGCTATATACTGTAGCCACTGAAATTCTAAAAAAAAAACTTTGTCTTTTACACTTAACCTTGATAATAAAGTTCACCAAACGAAAAACTGTTAATATCTTTCTGCGCATAAGAATCGTACTGGGTCTATAACCTGTTAATATTATTGGGATTATTCAAATTAAAAGCAAAAAATAAGAAAGATTAATTATACAGCTTTATAATTGGTTAACTACAACTTAACATCGTGGATGATAATAATATTTGACATATTCTGGGTGGACTGGATCTAAATGTTTTCATTAGCGATACCTTCAACTATATTCTTTAAAGAAAAAAATTAAGTAAGCAACGTAAATTACCTATTTTCTAAAACGTGCTTATGTAATGATTCATTCCGCAGTCCTTCTAAAAGATAATCACAGCCGAGACTACTTGCTGTTAGAATTGTAAATGATACCCCTTAAACCTGCTTCACAATGTGCAAAGTTATAGTTTACAGAAATTAAAATGTCCAAGTTTTAAATTTCATTACGTATAAATAAATATAAGAAATCAATAATGGGTGTGACCTCCATTATTATTGATACATTCTTGGAGGCGTCTGCTCATTGACGCTATCAAGGTATCAATATAATTAATATTAATCGTTTCCCATGCGGTATCAATGGCTGCAATTAGTGCATTACGGTTTACTGGTATAAAATTTGGCCCTTGTTGTCTTCGGATAACAGCAAGTATTCGAGCCCAAACATTTTCGATAATGTTAAAATCTGGGCTTTTGCTGGCCAGGGTAACAGCTCCAAGTTATTTTCTCGTATCCAATTGCGCACAACCCGCGAAGTATGAATAGGGGCGTTGTCCTTTAACAACAAAAATACATTATGAAAATGTTAATTCAACAGATCCCGAACTATTTTTGGAGAAAGTATAGTGAAATAAGAATACTTACTTGTTGGAAAATATAATCTTCGTCTGGATAAAACACTTCGACTGAAGGTTTCATAATAGTTTCCAAAATATCTAAATACGCAGCAGAATCAAGACGTCCATCGATAGCCCAACAAACTCCTGGACCCCGCGCGCTAACCCAACCCCACACAGAAAAATAACCACTTCGTTTTTTAGGACATATGTGATTATTTTCGTAACGAGTTCCTTCCATTCTAAAAACTTTTAGTGGTCCATCGTTGCGGCTATTGAACGTTTTTTCGTCGCTAAAAATCACTCGATTCCAAAATTCCAAAGGTTCGTTCACATATCGCCTTGCAAATTCCAGACGACGTCTCATATTTTCGTCACTGAGAACTTCTTTCGCAGCAGCATTATACTTCTTTATTCCCATCTCCTTTAATCTTTTTGTGCAGTTATACGGCATCCGGAAAAATGTGTATCTGCTATAGCCCTGGAGTATGTAGCAAATGGTTGTTCTGTTACGTAATGAAACAACTCGAGATCTTGAGCACGTGTAGATACTTTAGGTCTACCACTTCCGATGGCTCTTTCCAAAGTGTGTTCAAGATTCCATTTTACTCGGTAATGCCCTACGGTGCTTTTGGTATATCTAACATACGTGAAATTTCACGCACGCTACGGCCCGCCGCTAATTCCGAAACAATCCGCGCTTTCAAATCAGCACCGAGATGAGGTGGCATTTTACAACACTTGAAATTTTAAACTAAAATGGAATTTACATTTCTTACTTTATTTATTGGTTCACACTACCCCTTCTCAAACAGTAGGTAATTGTTTATTTATTACATACTTCTAATGACCAATGTAACAACCCTTAGAGCAATATGACTCAAAGGAAGTAAATTAAACAAGCAAGGATATTCTATTGTTATTGAAACTTATTCATAAAGTAAAAGCCATTTCCTTATAATGCTAATGGACAGGATTTTCTTTTAAGTATTAAGATTACAATAGAGGACTTATAAACTTTCGAAAATATCTAATTATAAATATTTACACTGCAATTGCGCTTTTTCCTTAATAATTTCTTAGCAATAACATACACGTTCTTGGTTTTAAGTTGTCATAAATTTGATATGATATAAATTTGTGTTTCTAATATTACATCACAAACTAATCTTTATTCGCCAAAAAATTGTTGCTTAAGTTGTAAAGCTTCGTACACACCTGAACAACAAACCGAGCAACAAACATAACAACGAACCGAAAGTCAAACAGAACGACAAACGATCTTTTATGATTTCCACAATCCGAACAACAAACGGAACGTTTGTGCTGTTCCCATAATTATTTTCAGTAGTTTTCAGTTCATATATATTTATTATTGAGAAGAGAAAATTGCGGAAAACAAGAAGATAGTGCCAACCAAATTTTTACGCACAAAGAAGAGTAAAAATTATAATTTACTTCGCTTTTTTTTTTTATTTTGGAAATTTCCCGCCCAAATGATGCTAATAGGGACATCATTTTTTCTTGCATTCTTAAACACTGATTAATTTAAAACATTTTTCTTCTGTCAACTCCATAATATTACCTAAAACACAACAAACCCACAAAAGGGAGGACAAAAATAAATAATTTAATTCTCCCGCATAAGTTTGTTCGCCGTTTTGTTTAGATTCGTCCAAACCTGCAAACGCATTCGCGCGCATTTTCTTTGATGTCGGAGAAAAACCGACAAGTTGCGGAACGCCGCAAACCGTTCGTGGAACAATCAGGACTTGCGAATCTGTTCTAAAATTCGTACGTAGCACCGTCCAAATTAATGTTCCGATTGCCGTTCGGTTCGTTGTTCTGTTTGTTCCTCGGTTTGTTGTTCAGGTGTGTACGAAGCTTTACAATAAGCATATTAATATGAACTATATCTTATGAAAGGAGAGTTATGTAACTATAATTAACGACTTAACGTTACGTTAGTAGATTCCATTTACTATTTACACATATTTTCTTGGAACATTCGATAATTAACTATCGGGATATGATGACCCTATACTTCGCAGGTTGTGCGCAACTGGATACAAGCAAATAACTTGGAGCTGTTACCCTGGCCAGCAAAAGCCCAGATTTTAACATTATCGAAAATGTTTGGGCTCGAATACTTGCTGTTATCCGAAGACAACAAGGGCCAAATTTTATACCAGTAAACCGTAATGCACTAATTGCAGCCATTGATACCGCATGGGAAACGATTAATATTAATTATATTGATACCTTGATAGCGTCAATGAGCAGACGCCTCCAAGAATGTATCAATAATAATGGAGGTCACACCCATTATTGATTTCTTATATTTATTTATATAGTAATACCTTTATTTAAAAAAAAGTTTTCATTTAATTTTAAACTATAACTTGGTATCTTAATTATAATTATGTAATAAATTCTTGTCAAAAACTAAATATATACGTTGACAATAAGAATTGCCTTAGTTTTTATTTTCACTTTTTATATTAACTACAGAAAAAAATGAAACGTCATAAAATATACATTTTGTAAGGACTAAATATTATGAATAGAGAGTTTAATGATTTTTTTAATAACTTACAATAATTAGTAGGTTAGATTTATTTAAAAATAAGTAATAATCAGTCAACCCAAATAACCATGTTTAGTTTTTGATTTAATTTAAAAGTTATTGCTTGTAGACGTTTTTTAAATCAAAATTATTTCTAATTTTATTTTGTAAACATTTCCTAAACAAAATTTTGATTCGATAATTAATCGAGCTATGGTGTTTAATTAGCGATACCTTCAAATATATTCTTTAAAGAAAAAATTAAGTAAGCAACGTAAATTACCTATTTTCTAAAACGTGTTTAGTGTAATGATTCATTCTACAGTCCTTCTATAAGATAACCCCTGCTGAGACTACCTGCTGTTAGAATTGTAAATGATACCCTTAAGCCCGCTTCACAATGTGCAAACTTTTGTGTCTAAGTTTTAAATTTCATGAGTGTACATACGTCACCACAAGGTAGAGGCTATCATAGTGCTTCTAAATAACTTACCTTTAGTGATTCCATCTTCAACGGTTATCCAGATACAGTATGATTTATAATATTTGGCACATATTCATTTGTATCATATATTTTTAAATTACTCCGTATAGAATGTTCATATTTGGTGAAAATGTTTTGTATCTCTGTGCAAAATTGTTGTTTACAGGTTTGTATTTAAAAAAATTATCGATTTCGATTTTTAAAATTTATTATTTTTTTTATTTAGAAAGTACATAAAAATATGATTCTAATGACATACTTTCTAAAGCAGCCGCACTAAACAATCAATCTTAAAAAAATGAGAAATGTTCTTCTTTAGAAACCACAAAACTAAAATTAAAAACAAAATACAAAACTAGCAAATAATTATTTGAGTAAATTTTCAAAATGTCCTCCATTGATTTCTTCATATTTGCTTTCCCAAACAATTGAATTTGAAATTGCTTTTCTAATTACATTCTGATAATTTTTGATTTCCTAAAAAGTTTGATTAATTTGTTGCAAGAGCTGGTCTTAATTTGTTTGGCATAAACAAAATTTTTCATGGGTCCCCACAAGAAAAAGTTCTATTCTAAGAATGAGGCCCCCCGGACCAATCCATCTAATCGGATAAGAATTTTGTAAAAAATTGGGAACAACCCTTGAAAAATGTGGAAGGGCCTCGTCATGTTGAAAATACATCTCTCTTTCATTAACATTCTCATTTTGAATCAGATTAGGCAAAATATTTTGTAAAAAATATAAATATTAATTTCCATTCATCCTATCTTCGAAAAAGTGCAGACCATGTTTGTCTCAAAACTTTGACATCTGTCAAACACAGTGAATAATTAAGCAATAGTCAAATCACATAGCGTTCCATGGCTAACTAATGCAAATTATGTAAAAGCAATGTGATTTTTAATCATTATTGCGATTATTTCAAAAAGTTAACGAGTTATCTATACCATTATGCTATATCAACTCAAAGCCATTTTAATTGTCTATCAGAATTTTAAGTAATATACAGAGTGTTCCATTTGAAAAAATAAAGTTGAGATCTTTTTTGTATGTCACGTCAAACTCATTAATTTTAAACCGCCTTGTATAAGATAAAATAAATTTATTTAGGTAGGTTTTTGCAAACTGCATCTAAAATTTCAGCTTTATATGGGTTCAAATAGCAGCTAAATTTAAATTTTGGTAGGATCATATTTTGGAAGAAAATAACCTAAAATAATTATTATCTCGAAAACCGGTGTAGATAGGTATAGGGAACTATTTAGAAAAAAATATCAGTAAGAAATTGTGATTCTAAAAATTGAATAATGTATAGGGTGTTTTATTTAAAATGAACAAGTTGTTACTACTTTTGAGTAGAAGCGGCAACACCGCCAAAATGAAAATATTTTAGAAATATAGATCTTGTCTATTTATGGTAATAGCCAAATTTTCAGATTACTCCTATGCCCCGTTTTCCATAAACGTCTAACCTACCATCGACCATGAATAACCCGTATATGTAAAGCGTGTTACCATCTTTTAATAACTGTACAATCATTTCACCTGTTCTGCAGTTTAACCAACATGACATATTTAAATAAAATTCAACATTTTCAACATTATTCAAAAGTTTCCTAAAATCACGTTTTAAACATTATGATTATTCAAAGAATTTTTTTTCGGTTTTCAACTAATAATAATTATCAGTTACTTTGCGATTTCAATCCAATCTGAATATCAGGTTTATGCAAAATTAAAAAAAAAGCCTGAAGAAAAGAAAAAGAAATAATCTGTAAATCCGTATGAAATCCAAGAAGGTTGGGTGATTCATGTTACATTTGATATTCGAACTTTCTTAATCTTCGAAATAGGATATCTGAATCTTAATCGATTTTAAAGTTTATTATATTTCAGCATGACCCGCTTCAAAGATTTTATTGAGTTGTACGAAGGCGCAACCCCGAAAAGAGTTCGTTGTGCCAGTGACAACTCACAAACATTTTCGTGCGATAAATTATTTCTCTTCCAAAGAAAGAGAAAAGGGAACGACGATGACATTTCGTGTTGGATGGATGGATGGATGTTGAAAAAATGTGCGTGTAAAATCGAACACCGTGTACGTGTAGTTTCATCCGTGCTAGTATCTTATTGCAATATACCAGAGGGCCGGGTGGTTGCACCAACAACCAGGTGGCCGTAGGACAAAAGCTCACGCAGCCTTATTGTCCCTCACAAAGCTCTTGGATCCTGTTTCCTGCATTACATTGAGGCTTACCTTACCTACTTCTTACTAAAGAATATAAGATTCCTTATTCAAATGATGCGTTCATACGTAAACTTTAAGCGTTTAAATTTAAACAAATTAAAATTAATAACACAAACTGTCAAAGTAAACAGCTCGCAAATTTAAATATGAATGATTGCTCACTTTGCGGCAGTATCACTAACGGTTAATTTAATTTTGATCATCCAAAGAAAATAGATTAAGTAACATTCTCTCTTAAAATTAATTAAGCATTACGGGAAAGTTTAACGAAAACTTTTAAGAAGAAACAATCAAATACAGTTACTGCTTCGCGTAAAATAATTTATTCCGGTATTATGTTTTGCGTTGTTTGACGTTCAAATTACGTAAAATTTTCATGCGGTAAATAAAGTTGCTCTCAATTCAAATAAAGGGCGTAAAACGTTTTGCAAAACTTATTCAAGGAAAGAAAAAAAAAGAATTCTTAAATTTTGTAACGCTTTCAAAGTATCTACCTGAAATTTTCTCTCTTCTATTGTGAGATGTTTGTGTAACGAAATCTTGGGTTCTTTACTTTCTTTTTTTTTCGAATGATTGTGTTTACATTAGAAAAATGTGCGCGTTTAACAAATATCGATACATTTTTTTTTCAAAATTAAAATCTGTCCTTTTAACTTCGTTGACTGAAGTCGATTTTTAACGCTCAGGGCAGGTAGTGACGTGATAACCGATAATCGCACAACTTTCGCAATATTTTTTTACATAAAAAAGCTGCAAACGGTGTTAGAAAGTTTGCGAGGAAAAATAAATTATACGATAAAGTTGCGAGGAATAATAAAGAAAAGCTAATTTAAGCATTCGCAGCGACAATGATGCAGATATATTGTTACGAAAATATGAAATAAGGAGCGATTATTTACTCAAAGCTAAATCCTAAATAATGTTCAAAATAATAATAAAACTTGGCGTACGAGCGAGATTTTTAAAAATTCTTATGTTTTTACATAATCTTATAGAATAATGAGACATGTAAAATAAATTTATTTGTTATTAACTTTTAGGGTAGAATTCAATTTTTTGATTTGTAGTTTCGTAACCGCCATCTATCGTATAGTGCTTTCGAAAAGTGGAGTAAGTAAAGAATGCTGTAAAGCGCACTTATACATAATGAATTATTTATTTCGTGCGTTCCTTTTTTGCAAACTGTGAATTATAAAACGCGAAATAAAAAGTTTTTTTTTATATTTAGCGGAGGAAAGTTTCTGCTTGCGTTTCAAACTCAATTATTTTTAATTTTATTGCAAACGATAAAAATAAGTGGACTTTTAAATTTGTACACAATTTAAATTATTTACACAAATCTGTAGTAAAACTCACCGAACATTTAAAGTTGATGTTTATGGGGGCAACAAAATTTTATATCCAAAATTGTTTGATTGCTAAAGTTTTACTTCAAATACATGGGAGTAATTTATTTTGAAGTATTCACGAGGGATCTGCGTGTATATATTTTTAAAGAAAACATATTTTATACATACGTATATTTAAGTTACTAACAAAATAAAAATTGTTTCCATAAATTTTATATTTGCTTTACATTTTCTATAAAACGAAAAAAGTGGTAGCAACTTTAAAGTTTACTTTATTGTGTCGTTTCGAAACTTTTATTTACGTCACTATGGATTTATTAGAAGCGCTTTAAATATTTTGAACAAAACCAAACTACTTTGTAAATTAAAGTTCTTACTTTGGTTTTATTAATTAATAATCAACTTCCTGTTCAAAAATCTATTTCTGGAATGTTTCTCTTGCAATACCATTTCCCTATTTTCAATTTTATTTCCGTCACTTTTTATTGCTGTCTTGAACTGAATTATTTTTGTTTCGTGTTATACAGGGGGGATAACTTAGTTGATAAAAATGATATAACTTTTAAAATTTGTCACATTTAGTGCAGTTAATGAATATTTTTGAATATACAAGGTGTTGCAAAGACCCCAGACACAATATAGTTACGTTAGTAGAACACATTATCTTTTTTTTAAGGTTCGAAAAGATCTCATCAAGAGCTTTACAAAAATATAACACGTGAATGTATTGTACACAGTATTTTAGAAGATATAGCAAATTATCATTAAAAATTATACTTACTGACGCTCAGTACTTGAAACAATTTAACATGTACGAGGGTGGTCTGAAAAGTTTTCGACCTAACATAGCTACAAGAACTTTATTCTTAAAATTTATTTTTATTTTTCTACATAGTCTCCTTGTCACACTATACACTTCTCCCAGCGATACTCTCATCTCTTTAATCCGTACAAATAGTACTCAGCGTTCTTCTCTGCAAAATAATTGTTCACGAAGGTGATTACTTTTTGTTTGACAAAAATATTTGTCCTCCGAGCCCAGTTTTTAGTTGAGGGAACAGAAAGAAGTCCTTTGGGGCTAGATCTAGTGAATAAGGTGGATGGTCAAGCAGTTCAAACAGCAATTCACGGATTTTCGCTATGGCAACTGTTGAGGTGTGAGACGGGGCGTTGTCTTGGTGAAACAGGATTTCCTTTTTCTGCAAAGGTGGCCGTTTATCCGCAATTTTTGCCTTCAGCTTGTCAAGTAATGAAGCGTAGTATGCTCGTGTAATGGTTTTTCCATTTTGAAGATAATTGATTAGGATAACTCCATGACTATCCCAAAAAACAGTCGCCATCACTTTCCCAGCCGAAAAAACAGGTTTTGCTTTTTTTGGAGCCGGTTCCCCCTTTGCAGTTCACTGTTTTTACTGTATTTTTGTTTCAGGCGTATAGTGGTGTATCCAACTTTCATCTACAGTAATTAATCGGCGCCAAAATTCGGATTTATTGCGCCTAAACTGCGCCAACAGAGCATTGGAAATGTTTATTCGAACACGTTTTGGTCTAACGTTAGCAAACGCGACACCCAACGCGCGGACAGCTTTCTCATGCCTAGGTATTGATTTAATATGCGACAAACACGTTTTTGGACATTTTTATTGCCTCTGTTATCTCTCACATTAATACGGCGGTCGGTTAACACCATTTGGTGAAGTTTAGGCGTCAGTAGTTACAGTTTTTCGACTTTCCGAACGTTCATCATCCACCAAGCTCTTACGGCCACGTTTAAATTTAGCTGCCCAAAATTTCACAGTGGTAAATGACGGTGAAGAGTCTCCGTACGCATAGTCTAACTCATCTTTAATTTGCGTAAGCGTATTTCCTTTCAAAAACAAATATTTTATGACAGCGCGTCCAAAATGGCTGAAACTTTGATGTGTTGCTGTCAAAAGATGCATAACTACATTCCCTGACTTTTATTGACGAGTGCTGCCATCTTCACGTTGAGGTCGGAAACGTTTCAGATTGCCCTCGTATTTCTATCAACATGTTATTTTCATGTCATTAGCTGTGTTTAATGTTAATTAATTTTATGTTAAATTATTTCAATTATTTTATAACAGAGCGTTAAAGAAAATTTTATTTTTAGTAATAATTAGCTATATCTCTAAAATCCCTTAAAGAACTTTAAAGTAAATATAGTGTGTTAAATTTTTAAAAATTTAACTTTTTGGGAATACCCTGTATAATCAAAAATATTTATAAATGTGGACTGTGTATTCAATTGAATACTCAGGATTTGATTGTTTTATGAGTAGTTAAAGCCCGTTTTGATCTGTGAATTGAAATACCAATCAAAAAAAGTTTTATTATTATTATTACAATTACTGCATGATCACATCTGTGTTGTGCATGCAGGTTTCATTTGTTTATTTCAAAAGCGACAGAAGACATTCCGTTGAAAATAAAAATTGTTTTATAACAAAAAACGTCACTTTTGTTTTTAATTGAAACATTGCCGTTGTGATCTCGTCTTTAAACAATTTAATAAACGTTATATCTGTTTTAATGCAGTGTGAATAAAATGATATACCAACGATGGTAAATATAACCTTACTTCTTCACGTTTCTTTTACAATTTGCGTTATTTATACCCTTAGACTACAAAAAGCAACATGTAAAAATCATTAAGCAATGAGGAGCTGCTTCAGTTCATAGAATCAAGGCTTTCCGACATCGAATATTTCAGTAATAAAGATGACGACCTCCAGGGTTGGGAGAGTAATTCCGGGCATTACAGCCATGATGAAGATCTAGAGTCGATTTGATGACCCTATAGAAGACTTACAGGAAAAATTTCAGATTACACAACAGGAAGAGGCCATTCAATTTTAAGAAGCTTTTGGATGGTCCGATGGAGGGAACAAGCAGACAGATTACAAAAACATGCGCAAAAAGAGGTAGAGAGTCTAAAAAGAAATCAGAAAAGGATATGTGTTGAAAAGTTCATAGAAGAAAATGATTTAAGGATTTAAAAAAATGTTTAAAAGGATAAAGCAACTTATTTACCTCTAGAGATAAAGTGGCATCATTACATCAATCTGTCAGGAGATAAGTGTTAATATTCAACCCCTTTACAAAGTGCAAATCGCATACCAAACATAAATATCAGCAAAGACATTACAACTCGTACTTAGACGACATCAACCTTAGATAAGTTGATATTGAAGAAGATTTTGACATCGCCAGCTGCTGTTGTTTAATAAAAACATCACGTAAGATTACAGATAATAAACTGGAGAATCAACATTCACGCGAGTTCAATAGAGAAGTGTCTAAGTGCAACAACTGCTAAGAAATGTCCTTAAGGAAGAGACATTTCACTTTCTAATGGTTGGAACTGTTAAACAACCAAGGCAACTTAATTCAGATGACATCACTATATGTACTGTTAGAGCTCATCAATTCAAGAATTTAAATAATTTATTAAAATAACATTAATTATCATTTATTCAATTGAATAATAAAGGGACACAATTCAAATTTCGCCTAATAATAAATCACAATCTGTTCTCAACATCGTATTTCTGTTTATATCAACAATAGGTGCTTAATCGCTCAAATTTGGAAACTGTATGACATCACATACAAAATGCAACGATTGCCAAAAAGTACACCAAAATTGTTAACTTAATTAATATTAAAGAATTTTCGATTCATCTTACAGTAGTTATCAAAGCTTAGTCCGAGTTGATACTTAGGAAAATTAATGTGAGCGCGATCTTAAGTTGGAACAGGGAAAATGGTTACCAATAAAACATCAGAAAATCACATTAATAAATTCACAAGGAAAAATGTAAAATCACTTTTACTCTTCTTCTTACTATTGCCAGTTACTACTGTGCACAGTCTATTGCAAGCTGTCTTTTCACTTCTTTGGGGGTATTTCTACTGTCCGTCTACTTACTAAATTTTTACTCCTTATCAATTTGGTTATTCCTTCTCTTTCCAACATGTTTACATGAGAGTCCCTTCCTTTTTGCCGAGACTACTAAACGACATCTGGTATTGACCATGTTTTATCGATTTTACTGTTTGTATTCTGCCTCCTACTTATTTGTTTACTCGTATGGTGCCTAAATTTTCTTTATTGTATTGTGATGTAAGTGTTATGTATGGTGCTCCAGAAGATCAGTATAAATCTGTATAGCGTGGTGACAAAACCGCGTGCAATATATACACGAATTTTTTCAGTAGATATCTTGCGTGTTTTTTGTTAAAATGGGTAAACTTGAATATCGTGCAGTTAAAAATTCTTTGTTTTAAACAGACTAACTACTAAGGAAATTCGTCCAAAATTGACAAAAGTTTACGGAGATACTGCTGAATTTAAACGTGGTCGCACATGTCTCGATGATGACCCACGTGAAGGACGGCCAAAAACCGCAACCACAAACCACCAAAAAAAGTGCATGGTATCGTCTTGAACAATAAGTAAGTGAGTCAGCTCAGGTAGTGGAGATATCGAAAGACAAAACATTTTGCACGATGAGTGCCCCATGGTACAATCTCTTGACAAAATTAAGCAGGCAATTTGAAATTCTTTTTTATGAACAACGTTTAGTCGGCGACAATAATCGAAGAATCGACTTTTGTAATTGCTTACACATTTGTAGGCAAAGTTGCTTTAATGCACACTAATTTTTGAAAGTGTTAAATTAGCATGAGCGGGACTAGACGTTACAATATCTTATTAGTTATCAATAAACCTTCTGATAATCACCCAAGAAGAAAAATATTTAAAACTAATTGTACGTTTCTTCTTCTACTTATACTTATGTTAGGCCATGACCTGTTATGTATTCATTTCTGTTGTTTGGAGTATTCTTATAGTTTCTGCAGTGCCGATTCTTGAGCCTCTTTTTTAACTTGTTTGCTTACTTTTTCTTTGAGGTTACCACAGCTAAAGACTATTTTACGTCTTTGTGATTCTCTTGCTTTTACTATACTCTTAGTTTTTGCGATTGATTGGTTGTAAGTTTTGGCAGTATTTCTGAATTCATGTACCAACTTTTGTAAACAAGACGCAAAGTATAAAAAAAACAGTTATGAGAAAAAAATTATAAAAACATACAAGATAAATTGTTTTATTGCCTATAATTATTTTTCCAGTGTACACAAGCAGTACAGAGTGATGGTTTGGAAATCTGCATTAAAATGTCATTGGTCGCTGAAGAAAAGTTTTAGGGAAAATCCACTAGGTTTTAGAATCGACGTCTTGCACAGTATCTCTAGTTGGCTTGTGGAATGCCTCGATTCGCAGTTGTCATTTCTGAGTACGTAAGGAACACATAAACATTCTTCCAAAAATAGAGTATCCCGCCAAATGTGTTTTCGAACCGAAAAGGCGTTCTCTTGTATGACTCTTCTACGTTTTTAAATGGTAATTTAGAAGAAGAGAAGAGGAATGTTGTCGTCAGGCATTGTCCCTTTTCATAGCAATGGCGGCCGTATACTCTTGTTGCAACAACGATCCTCCTGCAGCGCAGCGTTTTGAATGGAAAGTTTTTGCTCACCCACCATACAGTCCTGACTTGACTCTCTCAAATTTTCATCTTTTTGCACACATGTAAGACTGTCTAGGACGACGCAACAAGCTGCAGATCAGCAAACATAATTGTCTAAAAACACCGGCAGCTGCTTTGTATGACGAAGGAATTGGAAAATTGGTACCACGCTACGACAAATGTGTGAATCTAAGCGGTCACTACGTCGGAAAGTAGTTTAGTGTTGAATCACATTGTTCCATATAAAATTTTCTTGATTCTCACTATGATTTTCATTTAGCGACTTATTAGACCTTGAAAAAAATTATCCCTTGACCTAAAAATTGACAGAAATGAGTGTTTTTTGAGATTAGGTTTGAGTTCCAACCTAAACTTTATATCAGCTAACGATTTTGTTAAATGTCATAGAAAATTCCAAGATCTAACCATCTCAGTTTTTATTTGAACACTCGTTACATTCAATGGGGTTCTTGTTCTTCACAGTTACCGTAAATTGTTGAAAGTGCAACAAAGAAAAGTAAACTACATAAGAACTATTAAGAAGAAGTTGATTAATGAAGATGGTTTTAGAAAGAAAGTTAAAAAAAGGTAAGCGTAGGATAAAAATCTTTGATGACTTAAAAACAAAAGACAAGGTCATTAAGAATCTCCATAATGCAAAACATCTACTATAATATTCCATAAATGACACAAAGAAAACTCCGAATTTATTTCCTTTTGTGAATGCTAAATCTGTCACATCACCTGTGACTATGACACTATTTTGCATTTGATAAAAGTTTACCTGCTTACTCTATCAGCAACTAACACTGATCAGTTTTCTTACTTTCGTATCCAAACTAATCCATACCAATGATGATCATCTACACTTCTTGATTCGACAACTGGTCTAATGGGTTCAAACAAACATGTTACCAAATACAATATACTATTACAATCTTATTTTATTTACTTAATTGATGCTAAACTCTAGCTTATCATCAGAATTGTTCATTAATTGCACATTTAATAAATTATGTCTTCTATATTTCTTTGGTAATTTTGTACCGCAGCTTTTCTTTAAGTTATGACTTGCAAAATGAAATTGAAAAAATGTCCGCATCTTTTTCTAGTTTCTTTCTACTTTTTCTAATATCAAATCTTTACATATTTAAATTCAAAGACAAGTGTAATTAACTGATTTTTCTTTCTAAATTGACGGATAATAGCAAGTTGTCTTCAAAATAGCCACTTTACTTTTCTGTTTTTGTAGAATTTTCTACCAAAACACTGCAAACCGAAGGAGGAGTGATAATACTCCACTTTACAGTGTCTTAAACGTTTTGAAAATGCGTTCCATTTGAAAAGCAATATGTGGTATGTGCCTTACTTTTTATTTTATCTCATATTTTTAGCAAGAAAATAGTACATTTTCCGTGTACTTTCTTTCATCTGCAAACTATACTTTTTACTGATATGTTTTCCTTCTCAGAGTTTCAAAACAAATCAGCAATTGCGTACACGTAGTTAACCTATGTTCATCATCTTTTGAAAACAGCAGTTGAATCACTGAATGACATTACAAAGTGATATTGGGGAAAAATATTAAATCTTCGATTTACGTGCACTAACCCTTCCTGAAAGAAAGAAATTCGGAATATTTATTAATTTTGATAAATTTCGTGGTCCAAATATGCAGCTAATCTTTAAAATACATCATTAGAATAGACAACAATATTAATGGAATCAAAATTTACAAGTCATTGTTTTCCTAAATTAAGGTTACATCTGTCAACGAACCTGTCAAAATAAAGAAAATTATTTAGTGATATACATTTCAAAATTTTTTGTAATAATTACACATGGATCAATTTTACTTATTTGAGATTATTGTCAACGAAATAGTGTTCGATGAAAATCTCCCCGAAAAAGAAATTCCGCAAGAGAACGATCAGTTAAGAGTAGAGGTTATATTTGCGCATCTTATTAATGCGGAAGTTAAAATACACGATTTGCGCGGTTTCCTGTTGGAGAAAGACCAAACCGGAAGACATTTATATCCAAAACTAGGAAAATCAATTTATTCACAATTCAACCGACAAAACTTCTCGCGATTCTATCAAAATATCCTTTAGAGTTATGTTTAAAGAGAGCTGTCGCCCCTTACGTGATGGGAAGAGTAAATGTACCATGGGATTATGCCTTTTATGATATCATTACGCATGAAGGAAGTGATAATGAAGAAGACTACACGGTTATACCAGCAGTTACAAATGAAATTTACCAAGTAATAAACGAAAACTCTACAAAAATTTCTGATCTCTATATTACACTGAAGCTTACCCCATTTGGGCAAAACGTCCACGCGCAGGTTCAAGTTATACCAAGAGGTTTTGTCCTTGAGGGGTTGTCGCCAAAAAAATATTTTTTTAAAGTAATAAATACTGAGACCGTTTTTAAAGTTCAACTCTACCAAACAAAACTTGCGGATAATCCGTGTTTACCTAAGAAACCGCAAATCAAAGAAAAAACAAAAGTGGAAAATTTGACAAAAGAGGAGTTGAACAAAATTTTGTGCAAACACGATAATTGTTATTCGACTCAAGAATTTGCGCGATTGGGATTAGGACCCAGAGCGGTTCGTCCTAAAACTGAAGGAATGCGTGAGATTGTTGTACACCATGGCATGTGTCACATTTTTGGTTCTTTGGATAACTACGGCCCAAATAGCAATTACTTAAGACCAAAAACTTTAAATTCCCGCTTTATTGGTAAAAACAGCGAAAGATTTTCTTCTCCTAAATATATTAAAAAGTAACAGACTATGTAATGAGAGATCGAGGACCACCGGACAAGCACGTGTGCACGTGCCAGTATGAATCTGGTGATCGAGCACGACCTCATCCGATTTATATATGTTGGGATCTCCTGCAATCTTACGATGCCCTTGTAAATAACTACAGGTGCGTAATGGGGTTACCACCTTTTCCACCTGCACATTTACCAATCTGTTTAAATTTGGAATGCCCCATGCGAAACTTTTACGACATGTCGCTTGACGATCCCAGGTGTTGTAAGGTGTTCCTCAAACATTTTCTTGACCGCGACCATTTTTCCACATGTGACGATCCAGATTGTCCTTTTAATGTTAAACCACCATGTCAAATGTTCTACGTGGCGCAGCCGCAACGTTCTGATACGTCATCAAACTGCATGTCTCCGGATGATTCAGAATCCAAAAAAAATAGTTCATCAACTACGAACCGGTAACTAAAACGTATCATCAAACCCAACATAAAATTCCTGTTTAAGCAAGTAAACCAACAAATTATAATTTAATAAACAAATTCGATATTTCACTGATACGATTTTAAGTAATCAAATGTTTTTTATCGTTGCCAAGTATTAAAAATATTAAATTGTCATTGTGCTTGACAAAAATTAAAAAATGTCAAAATTTCTGTGAGTAACAAGTTTTCTCGAATTATTTATTTAAAGTAAAAAAGAAAATGTCGGCATCGCATTAAATAAAAATTTTACGTTCAATCAAGTTTTATTCAAACGCTATGGTTTTAAATCAAAAACTTTATACATATTATCAAAAACGCAAGACAAGAAGATCAAAAGTACAATCGTTCTATATCACAACAAAGAAGTGTGCACAATACCTCAAGTTTTAACTTCTTTAAAAACTATTTGAGGAATCAATACAGCACCAAACTATATTCCGTACTACGATTGAAGGGAGGAATGGGAAGAGAATCAAAGTGTGGGGACAAACCAAAAAGAAAATCAACAAAATCAGTAAGTTCAGCTGATTGTGGTAGTCCGACACCGCCACCTTGTGGAAAACCTTCGCCCCCAATTAGAAGTTCTTGTCCTGAACGACCGTCGTCTGACAAACGAACTTCCCGAAAAAGTGCTTTACCATGCCGTGAAAAATCCGAAACTCAACGTTTGCCATCTGAAAAGACAGATACAGATTGTCAAAACGAATCGAGAGCATGTCCAGATCCAAAATGTCCCGCAAACGAACTACTAGCAATGAACGATTCGTGCGCCTCTACCGTAGCCAGTTGCGAATCAGAACAAACCGCTTCACCGTCTCGCAGAAAACGAACTACAAAAAGTTTAAAACGACCGTCGAACGCGGGTAAACGAAGTACCAAATCTGGTAAGAAAAAAACCTACAATTACTGCTTCCATCGGCAAGGCCAAACGACCATCAAAAGCTCTGACTAAAAAAAGTACGAGCGATTCTAAAGGTGATAGAGTTTCTACTATTTCCACTGGTTCTGAATGCGAACCAACTAAACCAAAAAAAACTGGAGTTTGTGAAGATCCCTGTTGTCCAGCGAATAATAGTGATCCCCCACCATCGTGTTGTTCATCCGAACCGTGCCCACCACCACCAAGTTGTTGTGTACCTCCTCCTTGTCCACCTCCAACTTGTTGTGAACTTCCACCTTGTCCCCCTCCGTCTTGTTGTAAATCTCCACCTAGCATTCCTCCTGATTGCTGTAGACCACCTTCTTTTCCGCCTCCAAGTTGCCCGTGTCCACCAAAACCATGTACTCCAAAGCCTTGTCCACCAAAGCCTTGTCCTCCTAAGCCGTGTCCAAAACCTAAACCAAAACCTTGTTGTCCGCCTTTGCCAATTGTCCTCCAAAACAGCTTTGTCCTCCACAACCATGCTCTCCATCATCTTGTCCTCCTTTACCCTGCTACGAACCTCCACCTTGTTCCCCTCTACCGTGTCCTGTACCACCATGTGCACCTCCACCTTGTCCTCCTCCGTCATGTTGTATTCCTTGTCCACCTAAACCTTGTCCTCCAAAACCTTGTCCACCTAAACCTTGTCCTCCAAAACCATGCCCGCCAAAACCATGTCCTTATAAACCTTCCAGTCTACCGCCTTGCTCTCCTCCATCTTGTTTTGTGCCTCCACCTTATCCACTACCGTGTTGTTTGCCTCCACCTTGTCCTCCACTACCTTGTCCTCTTTCACCATGCAGCCCGCCTCCTTTATGTTGCTCGCCTTGCCCACCGCCAAATCCTTGTCCACCAAAACCTTGTCCCCCAAAACCTGCCTCGCCTAAACCATGCCCGCCTAAACCTTGTCCGCCAAAACCATGTTGTTTACCACCTTCTTGTCTTCCTTTACCATGCTGTCAGCCTTCCCCATGTCCACCCCAGCCTTGTTCTTTTCCGCCTTGTCCACCTCCATCTTATTCTCCACCACCGTGTCCGCCTACCTGCTTACCTCCGCCTTGTTGTATACCTTCTCCTTGCACACCACAAAAGCCATGTCCACCGAAACCATGTCCCCGAATTATTTCATGTTGTTCAGACCCTTGTTGTCCTACAAACCCTCCATCATGTGGAATATCTAACTGCCCTTTTAATCCCAAGTCGGAGCCGTGTCCATCGTGTCCTCCCCCTCCTTGTTGCTTTCCTCCACCTCCTCCTTGTCCGCCACCAAGTCCTCCACCACCTTGTTCACCACCACCATGTTATTCCCCACCGTGTCCACCTCCACCATCCTACTCGCCGCCTTGCACACCGCCACCTTGTCCTGAACCGCTTAAATGCTCGTATCCCTGTTGCCCTTTCGAAATGGATACTCCAGCCGAATGTGGTACTCGATGCCCTAATCCACAATGTCCATTCAAGAAGCAGATTTATCTGGAAATTACAAGTTGTAAGACGATAAAACCGAAAACTTGTAGACACTGCTAAGGAAGATTATTCTATAACATTGTGAAAAATATGTACTACAAAAATCGATAGAATTACTATGAGAGAACTTAAATAAAATTAAAATGTAATGAAGTTATTTTATTTTGTAGCAAAATCGAAAGATATTTTTCAAAAGAATTTTTTTGCTGCGGTTTCATCTAAAGTTTCAAAAATATTATTTATTCAACAAACGTCTTCTTCATGTTTTGATCATCAATTTTACCATATTTGATTATTTTTGTTATATTGAATTTTTTTTAATTCTAATAATAAAAATATCCTACATCATATTTTAAGCTTTTTTCTATAATTTCAATAGTGCTCAGTATTTTAGAGTTTTTTTATAATTAACAGTTTATTGCAGATCTTTACTTTGTTTTAATTTTTTTTAGTTTCAAATTGAAAAATTATTGACAAATTTTTGGAATCTGTTTAAATCAAGCTCGTTTTCAGAGTACTGAACCTTACACTTAATAATTAAATGCAAATTAAATGCTGTATTGTCAAATTAAGCGCTCGATGTTATCTTGGTAAAACGTGTGACGGTTCCAGCTTGAGATCAGACTGCAACCGCCATGCCTAAAAATTAAGAAGGAAACAGTACCTATTTTGGAATACCAATTGCGCTTGAATTAAGGGTTAATTAGATGGTAATAAAGTAGCCTATTGTCAAATAAAAGGCACAATATTTTTTGGAGAAACGTGCGGCGGTTTTACCGTATAGGTAATCAAACTGCAACCGCCAAATAAAAAAAAAAGAAGAAAGTGTAATTTTTAAAATTCTGTTGGCAAAAATGAAAGACTAATTAAATGCCAATTACATGTCTTATTCCTCGATATTTTTTGACTATAGCGTTTCCAGGCCGAGAACATACTGCAACCGCTATGCCTAAAAACTAAGAAGAAAACCGATTGCGCTTGAATTAAGAGCTAATTAAATGCTAATTAAGTATCATGTTGTCAAATAAAATGCACAATGTTTTTTGGAGAACATGTGACAGTTTTAGCTTGTGATCCAACTCTAGCAAGAATGTTCAAAAATCAAGAAGAAAGTGCGGTTTGTCTGTTACTGTAGAATGCTGCAGTTGGAGTATTCCAATTAATAAACTTCATCAATGTCAGAAAAATTAGTATTATTTATATAAGAGTGGATATTGCCGAGTAACATTAAATATAGAAAAACACTATGTCGATGTTCAATAAAAGATTAATTAATTTTATTTATTATTATTTTTATTGTGAATTAAAAGTATAAGTATTTAATTTTCAAATTTTCTGTTAGTATTGTAAAGTTTGAGTAATCAGTTGGGTTGTCTTATTTAAGTATTCATTTTCTATCTCAGCTCTAAGTCACAAAAAAAGATTTTTAGTCGCTTCAGTAAGAGTCAACCTGGAAAAATTAGCTTTGCTCCTACTTCCATGCGAAAACATGAATGCCTGTTATTGCATTTTTGACAATCAAAAGAAACATGTTTTCCGTATGTAGAAATTACGTAAGGGTAAAAACATCACGTCCGATCGATCACCTTCGTACTATAAAAATATTAATCGAAAAATCAACCGAATACAATCTGCTACTTTATCTAGCTTATATAGAGTATCAAAAAGCTTTTGATACTGTTGAAGTATAGGCAATTAAGAAAGCATTGCAAAACTGTAGAGTTGACAGCCGATACACACAACTCATCAATGCGATATACGACAAAGCCCAGATTATAGTCCAATTACATGAAAACACCCAACTTATACCAGTAAGAAAAGGAGTGAGACAAGGAGACACGATGAGCCCAAAACTATTTGTCACTGTGTTGGAAGATGTGTTTAAGAACTTGGAGTGGTGAGTTGTCTTCCTCTGGAAATTGTCTTTCTCCGGATGGCCATAACTTCGTTGTTGATATTCCACTAAAGAATCAGAAAACCTCTTTTGCTATGAATTAGGGTAAATTTTTTGTTGTTATAGTTTAATTGCTTTTTCAACAGCATTCCCTTCTCATAAATAATTATTCAAGTAGAAGTTCAATTTAAACAAAGTTTATCTTTAACTTTTTAGTTCACATTATTCACAGTATCAAGGAGTTTCCTAACCAAAGTTAGGCCTTCACTGAGGAGTGTGTCGAAGAATTCTACTTCAATGACATTCAAGTATCTTCTAACCCGACGTTTTGGTTGCGTGTGTGTAACCTTTTTCACGGTATCAAAGATTTAGAATATCAATGACAGGCACGAATGAGCTGCAATGAAGTACATGTTTTTTGGATACAGTTTATAAACATATAAAATTACAATTACTAGGACGTCAATTAATAAAATGATTAAAAATGTAAAAATACAACAAACAAGAAGGTACACGGACTAACAAACCAAATTATAATAATTTGTGAATAATTAAATGATAAGTTGCAGAAGGCATAGTATCTAAATACGAATTCAAGTTTCTACAACGTCTCCGTCTTTGTGTATCTCAGTTGATAAACATTGTTTGAGATTAAATTTGTCTACTGAAAAAACTCCGAAAACGAAGGCAAGAGTACCATTTTTAGCTAAAAATGGGTACCCTGGTGATGTTAGATATGTTGGGTTACTCGTTCTATCTCCCCTCACATCGGATTTGCCATGACCCATTTCCAATCAATTATTTTTAAACTCTGAATTACTACTTTTTTGTCCTTCCTGTTTCTTTCTTTAAATTGAATCTATCAGTCACATCTTTAACTTCTTTCAGAGGTTTTATATAATCCTCTATATGTACCTGTTTCTCTTTCTCTCGTCTATCTGATATTGTTCGCATTCATTTTATTCTATCGTTATTTTTATTAATAAATGTCTTAGAGAAATCTGTGATTTAATAATATTCATGCAGCATATAATGCCTGTATTTTGGGTTGCCTATTCAACCGTTGATGAAGAGAAGATTTCTTGCAACTATTCGTGAATGCTAAAATACCCCTTACTGTTAACTATTACAATTATTATAACCTTGTATTTTTCTTAATTGTAAACGTTTTCATTCAGAGTTTGGCGTTGATAGTATGAAAAGACACAAAGTAATTTCAAAATAAAACGTGTGCATTCTACACTCTGAAATGTAAATCTGAAAGACAATATTGGTGTAGTTTGCGTTTTTAACCGTTTTCAGGTTTTGCCATATGCCATTCCCAATCAATTATCCTGTAGGTATATACGCTTTACTTCCCTGTTTTCGTAACTTGCTCTTGCTACTCATTGTTAACTCTTGCGTCTTTTACTACTTAATTCAACCAGACACGTTTGCTCTTCAAGTTTCTTTGTTGCTTTTGATTTTACTATTACACCCGAGAGTCTCTCTTTGAAACCTTTCAATTCTTCTGAATCTGAACTCTGAATCACTGCTTACTTTATTTATCCTTTCTGTTTCTTTATTTATTTTCTGTTATCGTCTTATTTGAGATTGCCAATATTTTTCACGGCTATTTCATTCACCTCTTTAACTTCTTTTTGAACTAATTATATTTTTATATATATATTTGAGAAATCTGCCATTTAATATTTATGTATATACTGTATCTGTATTTAGGTTTCCTATTCCACTGCTTATTATAACCTATTGTAAACTTTTTCATTCCCAGATTGGCTTATTATGCTTCCAGCATTTCCCACAGTGATCTTCCAACCTAACTGACCTTTTTTCCATAATTACATTTAAATATCGGAGTTGGTGAAATTAAACTCACCTGATAATTATTATTTTATAATGCTAGAAATTTTATTAGATTTTGAACATCAGTCCAACCAAAAGGGTGCCTACAGAAACTCACTCATTGAGATCGAATCGAAATTAAAAACAAATTTCCGCTGTTATACACTTTCTTGAACGAATCTAGTCCAGTTGCTTTTGGTACTACTATCCATCCCTTCATTAATAAATTAGGATTAATAGTTATGGACGATGGAGCAATAGCAGACCAAGTAGAAATTGTTCTCAATCTGGGCAAAATTATTCTTGTAGCAACCAAAATTAGTCTTTCCGTTAATTCTACTAAATGTGAATTTTATTTCTGTAGTAAAAAAGTCGACTAGAATTAAAAATTTTTATTTGAAGCTGTATGTCCAGGTATCCGCATCAGAGTAGCTAAAAACTTTGAATCCTTGGGTTTTCCAGTTTCAGACAAAGCTATAAGTTTTTTTTTGTGATGAATTTTTGTTTATAAATTTTACTTCCGTTGGTGTATAGGCAACTTAACTTTGCTTTTAGTCGTTAGATCAACAGATGGGGTAAAAATCAAATCATGAATTCGAATTAAAATTCCGGTTCCTTCATTTGCGGTACGTGGAATTAGATAGAAGTGCACGTCTTTTTCTGCTGTTAAAACGTACAAGATCGTCTATTTATTAAACAGAATCTTTAAATTATGGGTAGGTTGTAGGTTGACAAGTCCGTCATTAGTAAATGCCGCAATTCTTTTGTTTGGTCTGTACATAATGTCGAATGTCATAAGTTTAAAAGATTTTTTTTTATCAACGCAAGCGGCATTTTTAGAAGTAATACCTGGAAACAAACGTAGTCTATGAACTACATGTACTTCTTTTGTTTTTCTTGATGGATGTGTTTTCCTATAAAGCAGAAGTTGTCACAATCCACCTTGTTGTGACTTTTGGATACCAGTCAGTATCGGCTGTTCGTTCCTTGGTTTCTTTGGTTTTTAACAATTGGAATATATCTGGAGAATATGACAAATCCCATCAGACAACAAGTAACTCGACTCGAAAGTTAAGTTGATCTAATTTTAAGATATCTTTTTTAAAGCGTTTGTTCAAGCGTTTAACAACCGTAATTAATTAGTAGAAAGGGCAGTTTTGTGATAATTTTTATGCTCGAGGGTTCACCCGACCAATTATTTTTACGTTTGTTTGCGCCAGTATTTCAGTACTAGAGTTGAATGTTAAATCGGTTGTGTAACTATAATTAGGGAAGCCAATATAGTTGTCTTGGGGAACACGATATTGCTACCAGATACTAATTGATTTATTTGAGATACGATATACAGAGTCATTGATGGTCGATGGTAGGTTAGACGTTTATGGAAAACGGGGCATAAGAGTAATCTGAAAATTTGGCTATTGTCATAAATAGACACGATCTATCTTTTTAAAATATTTTTATTTTGGCGGTGTTGTCACTTCTACCCAAAAGTAGTAACAACTTGATAATTTTAAATAAAACACCTTACATATTATTCAATTTTTAGAATCGCAATTTTTACTGATAATTTTTTCTGAATAGTTCCCTATGAACGAAAGAAGTTTTTGCTTTAAGCTTAGAACCATAATTGATAAAGTTCTCCTGTATTCGCATTAAACTCTCTTTCGTTCATTGGCTGCAAATCAGAATACATTTTATTGAATTTCCTACATGTTTTTGCCACAATTTTCTCTCATTCTCCATGAAGAATAAATTAGATTCATCAAAACTTCATGCGAGTAATTATTTTGCTCTATTGTACTTTGTTTTTGAATAAGTATTAATTAGTAAATCACAATCTCAAAACTTCGACATCTGTCAAACACAGTGAATCACATGGCGTTCCAAGGCTAACTAATGCAAATTATGTGAAGATAATGTGATTTTTAATCATTATTGCGATTAATTCAAAAAGTTGACAAATTAGCTATACCATCATGCTATATCAACTTAAAGGTATTTTAATTGTCTATCAGAATTTCAAGTAATATACTGGGTATTTCATTTGATAAAATAAAGTTTAACTTTTTTTGTATATCACGTCAAAACCACTAATTTTAAACTGCCCTGTATAAAATAAAATAAATTTATTTAAGTAGCTGTTAAATAAATAATAAAGGCTTTAGCAAACTGGATCTAAAATTTCAACCTTAAATAACCTAAAATAATTATTATCTCAAAAACCGGTGTAGATAGGTATAGAGAACTATTCAGAAAAAATTATCAATAAGAAATTTCAATTGTAAAAATTAAATAATATATAGGGTGTTTCATTTAAAATTAGCAAGTCGTTACTACTTTTGGGTAGAAGCGGCAACACCGCCAAAATAAAAATATTTTAGAAAGATAGACCGTGTCTATTTATGGCAATAACCAAATTTTCAGATTACTTCTATGTCCCGTTTTCCATAAACTTCTAACCTACCATCGACCATTAATGACCCTGTATATTATTTACTTATCCTATTTGTTAACTATAAGTCCAAGTATAAGTCTATGTTCTGTGCATGTATATCTGTGAAATAAGTGATGAGCTTCATAAATTATATGTTTCTTTCGTTGCCAGATTCTTGTTTTGTATCATAAACCCCTACTGCTTGAGATTAATAACTACAACTCATAGGGTAGCGCGTCTTGTCTCAAAATTACTTGTTTTAGTTGCTGTATCTTTAAAAAATTGTCCAGGACTCCTGTCCGACATTAGCGATTGGGTAAGTGCGCTGAAACGACTATAATTTTTTTTTCAAAATCAATATGTCAACGATAACAAACTGCAGCTAAACTTATAGCAAGAGTTTGAGAATATGACAAGAGAAACTCGATTACCTTATGTACCTATCGTTTTGAAAAGAAGTAGGTTTAGTCCAGATATCATAAGGTCTTTATCATGTCGTTTGTTATTACCTATAACAAAGTATTAGAAAGTTGAAACCATAACTTAAGTGCACTTAAAGAAATTTAGGTTAAAATGTTTGCTCCAACTTTATGTTGGTCCTTCAAGTCGGATAATTTTGTGTTATTAGTGTAATAGATTAATTACCTAATTTTTCTCTCATTGTTTTAATATTATTTATTTCAAATTGTCCCAACAAAACACTAAAACAATGATACAGAAATTAATAAAATAAAAATGTTCTCATGTTACGGCATACAATGCTGAAGTTAATTTAGTTGGCAATTTCAAAACAAATTAAATTAAAAGCGCATCCCAACAAATTCAATTATTTTAAAATAAAAGAGGAAATAGGAAAAGCGATAAAAATATTTTATGCATCGGTAATATTTATGTGGGGAAAAGTTGGTGGAAGAGGAAGAGTCGTAAATTTTAATTAGAACAGAGCCGCTGAACTACATGTACGAATGCAGGCCATCATAAAAATGAAACGCAGCCGAGTTTTTAACAAAGCAAAAATTTAAGAAAAAGGGCTATATTTGAATTTTAGTTAAATCGAGTAAGATGATGAAATACTTTTAGTTGCATCTCATTAAAGTTAAATGCAATACACGTCGAATCGTAACAGTTTGTTTAAAAAAAAAATAGAATTCTTGGGAGAATATTTATGTTCATCTGGGGAAAAGAATATTATGCTTTTAGAAACTGGAAGGGCGAAATGCATTATCTCTTACGTTTAAAGTAAGAAATTGATTTACCCCGTGTTGGTATTTTCGCATAAAATATTAGCATCCGCACATAAATTTTTTAACAGGCATTGCTGCAATTACTTTAACGCTATTGAATCCTTATAAAACTTACTACAGAAGAGAGCCTGTCGACATTCTATTAAATCGAAACTTTATTCAACTTTTGACTAGGGCTTAATACATTGCCTAAAGAAACTTTCTTCTCAAGCAGATGAATTCGTTTTCAACAGTGAAATCCTTAAGGCGGAATTTTCAATATAAATTACATCACTACTTTTCCTTGCTTTAAATGCAATCAAGCTCACTAATACCGTGTTAACTAAAAATGCGAAAATTCGTAACAATAGAAAAAGGCGAGGACTAATATTCTTATAATATAAAGATGAAGATATTAACTTCATTAAAGTACAATCTTAGACTTATGTAGGATCTCATTTACATATTTATGTAAAGTTTGAAGTAATATTTAACGAAAACGTTTCAAATCTTTTTCGTATTATCTTTTTTGGTAAAGGAAGTAACTTTGCATTCCTTTTTTTTATATTCATTCTGAACATATGAAATATGTCATAACTAAAGGAATGTGTACACATCTTTCAATCTGCGAAAAATTTTATTTTGAATTTTTTGTTTTGCTGCAGGTTTTTACTGTTGCTTTTGTAGAAAAGTATATCAACAATGTGGAAGAATATTTGAAATAAAAATAAAAATAATCATTGATTGACAATTGACAACGTCATATTGCCAATACTTTTAGACCTTCCCTCATATTTCAAATGGGTTTTTTTGTGGGGAAAATTAGATATTTGAGCTTTACGATTGTAAATGTTTTGCAGTTTTGAGAAGTTTGGGAAATGAAGTTTTCTCACTTTTTGGTCAACTTTATCATGTCCATCAAATTGATAGACATTTGAAGTTTATTACCTGGAGGATTTTCAACGAATTTTGTTTATACGACTGAGGATGGAGGTGGATGTTTTTTAAGAGTATACAATTTCTTGTACTCACTGCGTTAAAGATGATTTTAAAAACATCTATGGATTAAGGATTCATATTGGACAGATGCACCTGATTCTTGGCATTCCTTGACATGAAAATTTTGATAGTTGTTCGCCAAGATTTCGAAACTTCTGTTGAAATTGTTAAGCGGATCTCCAAGTCTAGTCGTATATCAGTTGCAACCCGCTTTGCTGAAGTTATTGCGGTTTATTTGTAAACAAACTAACTAATATAGCCGTGTTAGAAAACCTTGCCGGCAGCTCCTTTTAGTCGGGAGTTGTCGTGTGCTTATTTAGAATCGTTAGAATGAAGGCTTCTACACTGCACAAAGAATTTATAAGGCGCCACCTAGGATTGTGTATAACAGATATTCTAGAGTCACTAGGAACTCATAGACACAAGAAACAAACCGTACGTTGCACAGTGGGGCCAAATACATGAATTCTTGGCAAAAACTATTTTAACTAAGTTTTAAATATTAATTGATAAATACAACATTTTTAAATAATAATACGTAGTGTAAAATGTAATTAAAACTATAAATAAATATATCTCAAGAATTAACACGTTCACAAAGTTTGGAAAAATCATTGCCGATTTCGGCGAGCGTAGACATGTGTACACATGTCACGAGCCATCCCGTCTCAACATGTTACGGCATGCTACTAAGCAGGCGCGATCTAGCATTAGTTTTCCAGCAACTAGACTTGCCTGAACCTGCTGAAGCTACAGTAGTAACCATCGCAACTAAGACTTTAGAGTGTTATCAGGAATGGGATCCTTACCTACATGTTAGCATATTATTATTTTAATTGTTGTATGATGTTGAGTAATATGTTATAATATTAATTAACAAAGACGCACAAACAAAAATTACAATTTAAGAGTATAACATGTATTGGTACAAATTTAATTGGTATTAGTACATAATATGCCTGCAGTTTTAATATTTTTTTTGTTTTTTATTAGTTGTTCTCGGTTAATCAGAAAAAAAAGCTGCGCATGTTTGCGTCAATTAGAGAAATGCTTTTTATAAAACTGAAAACAACTGGTTTGGAGCGCAAAAGAATACCAAGTTTTTTTTGGAAAAATGGTTAACGATATCAAAATTCTGTTTTCACACATAGTTTATTTGTACTTTCAACGTTATCCTTGAATTTTCATATAGCAACACAATGTCAAGTGGTCGTGATATCTGCATCGGCGGTAGTCGTGTTTTTCAAAGATTTGGTCTAACTACTGACAACATAGAATCGAAATAGATGGATATTCATGGATAACGTTGAATATATAAATAAACTGTGTACGAAAACAAAACATTGATATCACTAACCATTTTTTCACAAAAAAATGTAGGATAACTCGATAATTTTTTGGCACTCTAAACCAAGCGGTCCTCTTAAAATTGAATAATCATTGACTAAATTTTTGGGTAATATATCTATGCAATTTTTTTTAAGGATCTGGTTCTACAGAAGCGTTTTTTAGAAAAACCCTATTTGAATTTGTTAAGACAGCCAGACATTGTTTTTATGATATTAGCAATCAAACATCAAACAATGATACAGACTGATGATTCTTCATGAATATTAATATGCAAGATTTTGACATATACATAATGTACTTGAGAAAAAATAGTTATTTGTATCACTAGGCCAGAAACTGTAGTTTTGCGAGTATGAGTACGTTTTGTGGGCCGAGGCGAAGCCGAGGCCCACAAGTGCGAATACTCGCAAAAAGTTTCTGGACGTGTGATACACAAATTTTTTCGGCCGACAAAATTTTTAAATTAAAATATTAATGATTATTGTTTAAATAGCGTCGGTTTAGAAAATTCATCTTTCTTATGTTGGCGATTCAATTCACCGCTATAGTGATTTGAATTTAAAATAATCTTATTGCGCTTGGTAATTTTATGAATTTTTTTGTGAAAAACATGAATGAAGAAAAGGTATTAGAAGTACCAGCTCATATTCGAAATGTAGCAGAAGCTGCAATTCAAAATTTACTTCCTGAAAAATCATCCAATCGATATTGGAAAGAATATGAGATACTAAAAAATGGGGTTCTGAAAATGGCGTATCGGTGTATAATGAATATGTTTTGGTTGCATATTTTGAAGAAAAATCTAAGAACTTCAAATCGTCAACGTTATGGTCGATGTATTCGATGCTTAAAACTACCTTAAACATTAAAGACAACATTAATATCGAAAAATATACAAAATTAATAGCTTTGTTAAAGCGCAAACATGACGGATATCGTGCAAAAAATCCAAAATTTTAGAAATGGATGATTTAGAAAAGTTTATTAACGAAGCACCCAATGAAGATTATCTTATGATAAAGGTAGGCATGATTAATTTTTAATCTTTATTTACAAAAATTATTTATAGACAGCATTAATATTTGGCATATGCGGTGCATGCCGAATACATGAATTACGAGACATGAAAATCAAAGATGTCATTGATAAAGGGGATGTTATTATCTTATCCATCCCTCAAACAAAAACTAAAAACCTCGTACCTGCTGTGTGACCGAACTTCATTGGATGGATATAATTCGCAAATATGTTACGTTAAGGCCCAATACAGAAATTGATAGATTTTTTTATTTTATGCAAAAATAAATGCTCAAAACAGCCAGTAGGCATTCACTCCTTTGGAAATATGCCTTCTAAAATAGCTGCATATTTAAAATTAGAAAATCCAAAAGGATACACAGGTCACTGCTTTAGGCGAAGTGGTGCTACAGCTCTGGCAGGGAATGGGGTAGATATAACAACCCTGAAGCGCTTTGGCGGATGGAAAAGTACTACAGTCGCAGAACAATATATAGAGGATTCATTGGGTGCTAAAATAAACATTGCCAATAAATTATTGCATCAAAATCGTTCAGAACCTCAGCCCTCGACAAGTACAGGAATCCAGCAAGAAAGTTTACAAGAACCGATTTCATTAAAACCATCTAGTATTCATAATGTGCAACTTAAATTACAAGACACAAATTTGCCGAATATTAATCTCTCCCATCTGGAAAATTGTACGATCAACTTTAATTTTAAATAATTCTTTGAAAATTTACCTCTGATTTTAGTTAGAATTTCCGTTTGGTTGTTTGTTGTTCCTCTATTTTTGTTTCTAAATAAATTATTCAATTCAATTGGATTATTTGAAGTTAATAATTACTGAAAAAATAAACATAACCTAAAAAATGCTTCTTTGAATTTACTGCTTACCTACGGTTGAATTACATAAATCGATTTATGAATATGAAACTGTTTGCGATGAAATCCTTTAAGAACACTGAAATATTTTTTTTAATTTATTAGTTCACATTCCAAACTACACAGTTGTCAATCGGAACTCGTTGTTAATCAAATTGTCAATGCAACCAACTTAAAAATCGATCATGAAAATCCCTCTTTTATTTTCGTGCCATGACTTGAAAATAAGTGTTTTCAAGACAATTTAAGCGAATAGAAAATCAGTAATTTTAGACGGAGGCCGAAAAAATATATTAAACTTTGTATTATTATTAAAAAATTTAGTTAAAATAGTTTTTGCCAAGAATTCATGTATTTGGCCCCACTGTGCGTTGGTAGAAATATATAGTATAATTATAGCGACTAGACTTCAATCACAACACACATAGAAATACATAGACACACAAATATATAATATCGTTAAGAGTTAATAGCAATATGCAGTTACACAGTAATAATCATTCACGAAAGCAAGTTAAGACACGAGTAATAATTTGAGTGTATTATAAAATTTTGACAGTTGTAGCACCGATCATTCCATGCAAGCAATTCACCAATTTCGCGTGGCAAATATTGTCATGAATGTACACTCATGAAATTTAAAACTTGGACACCACAATTTCTGTAAACAAAAGTTTGCACATTGTGAAACGGGCTTAAGGGTATCATTTACAATTCTAACAGCAGGTAGTCTCAGCAGGGGTTATCTTATAGAAGGACTGTAGGATGAATCATTACACTAAGCACGTTTTAGAAAATAGGTAATTTACGTTGCTTACTTAATTTTTTTCTTTAAAGAATATATTTGAAGGTATCGCTAATTAAACACCATAGCTCGATTAATTATCGAATCAAAATTTTGTTTAGGAAATGTTTACAAAATAAAATTAGAAATAATTTTGATTTAAAAAACGTCTACAAGCAATAACTTTTAAATTAAATCAAAAAACTAAACATGGTTATTTGGGTTGACTGATTATTACTTATTTTTAAATAAATCTAACCTACTAATTATTGTAAGTTATTAAAAAATCATTAAACTCTCTATTCATAATATTTAGTCCTTACAAAATGTATATTTTATGACGTTTCATTTTTTTCTGTAGTTAATATAAAAAGTGAAAATAAAAACTAAGGCAATTCTTATTGTCAACGTATATATTTAGTTTTTTGACAAGAATTTATTACATAATTATAATTAAGATACCAAGTTATAGTTTAAAATTAAATGAAAACGTTTTTTTTAAATAAAGGTATTACTATATAAATAAATATAAGAAATCAATAATGGGTGTGACCTCCATTATTATTGATACATTCTTGGAGGCGTCTGCTCATTGACGCTATCAAGGTATCAATATAATTAATATTAATCGTTTCCCATGCGGTATCAATGGCTGCAATTAGTGCATTACGGTTTACTGGTATAAAATTTGGCCCTTGTTGTCTTCGGATAACAGCAAGTATTCGAGCCCAAACATTTTCGATAATGTTAAAATCTGGGCTTTTGCTGGCCAGGGTAACAGCTCCAAGTTATTTGCTTGTATCCAGTTGCGCACAACCTGCGAAGTATAGGGTCATCATATCCCGATAGTTAATTATCGAATGTTCCAAGAAAATATGTGTAAATAGTAAATGGAATCTACTAACGTAACGTTAAGTCGTTAATTATAGTTACATAACTCTCCTTTCATAAGATATAGTTCATATTAATATGCTTATTGTAAAGCTTCGTACACACCTGAACAACAAACCGAGGAACAAACAGAACAACGAACCGAACGGCAATCGGAACATTAATTTGGACGGTGCTACGTACGAATTTTAGAACAGATTCGCAAGTCCTGATTGTTCCACGAACGGTTTGCGGCGTTCCCGCAACTTGTCGGTTTTTTCTCCGACATCAAAGAAAATGCGCGCGAATGCGTTTGCAGGTTTGGACGAATCTAAACAAAACGGCGAACAAACTTATGCGGGAGAATTAAATTATTTATTTTTTGTCCTCCCTTTTGTGGGTTTGTTGTGTTTTAGGTAATATTATGGAGTTGACAGAAGAAAAATTTTTAAATTAATTAATGTTTAAGAATGCAAGAAAAAAATGATGTCCCTATTAGCATAGGCTCGAATACTTGTTGTTATCCGAAGACAACAAGGGCTAAATTTATATTGATACCTTGATAGCGTCAATGAGCAGACGCCTTCAAGAATGTATCAATAATAATGGAGGTCACACCCATTATTGATTTCTTATATTTATTTATATAGTAATACCTTTATTTAAAAAAAGTTTTCATTTAATTTTAAACTATAACTTGGTATCTTAATTATAATTATGTAATAAATTCTTGTCAAAAAACTAAATATATACGTTGACAATAAGAATTGCCTTAGTTTTTATTTTCACTTTTATATTAACTACAGAAAAAATGAAACGTCATAAAATATACATTTTGTAAGGACTAAATATTATGAATAGAGAGTTTAATGATTTACAATAATTAGTAGGTTAGATTTATTTAAAAATAAGTAATAATCAGTCAACCCAAATAACCATGTTTAGTTTTTGATTTAATTTAAAAGTTATTGCTTGTAGACGTTTTTAAATCAAAATTATTTCTAATTTTATTTTGTAAACATTTCCTAAACAAAATTTTGATTCGATAATTAATCGAGCTATGGTGTTTAATTAGCGATACCTTCAAATATATTCTTTAAAGAAAAAATTAAGTAAGCAACGTAAATTACCTATTTTCTAAAACGTGCTTAGTGTAATGATGCATTCTACAGTCCTTCTATAAGATAACCCCTGCTGAGACTACCTGCTGTTAGAATTGTAAATGATACCTTTAAGCCCGCTTCACAATGTGCAAACTTTTGTTTACAGAAATTGTGGTGTCCAAGTTTTAAATATCTTGAGTGTACTTGAAAACAAATTATGTTAGGTACCGGACCTGGGCCGATTATCTAAATAATTTCAAAGCGCACACGATTAAGCAAATACTTTGAAAGATCTTTCTAGTTTACACAGATTCTTTACACAGCGCAGAATGTGCGTTGTTAAATTCACAGTCGTAGTACGAATACATAAAACGCGACAAAGCTCATGAATAACATGCACAAAAGAACTAACTTAGCTTGTACATAGGAAGTTTTCGGTGTTCAAAAGTTAATAGGCAGATGTGGCAGGTCTCGTATCCAAATCCTACAGTGTTTAGTGTCCAGCGAAGAAAAAGAGAAAAGACAAAATGGACTACGTTGATAACATTTGCTGGGTTGCTCACGATAAACCAGATAACAGTATTATTTTGGGTGGTGTCCTTGACAACGGAAGAGGTTCCAATGTAGGTTTAAATTCCAACGCTGGTGACCTTCACTGATAATACCAGACCCAACCTCGTTATGTTTAAATTTTCAGATTATTATCCATGCGGCAGCATGACCATAATTAAGCCATTAGTTATTTAACCTATAGAAGAAAACTAAAAACCTCATGAACAAATTAACAGGAGGAAAAAAAGGGTGTCTGCAATTGATAGAAACCGTGATAGCAAATATTTCATTAAAACAGAAAAGTAAAAGGGTACTCACACATTAGCAGTAGGTGAAAACGTATTCCTTAGTTGTACAGAATGATTTTACTTCAGTTTATACTATATTGCACATTACTAGCTGTTCCAAGTACACCTTTCACATACGGTCATCAAACCGAAAAGAAAGTACGTTTTTTGTGATCGGCTAATCAGCAAAATCCCCAGAAAAATTCACAACACAAAAATTCGTCTTCATCGGATAAGTGTAAACACGGTTGTCTATACTGTAAGAAAAAAATTGTCAACAAATCCATTTTTAATTTCGAATTTTCGTTTGTTCGTAAAATAATACTGTCACAAAGTAATCGAGAATTGTAGATTAAGGAACGATTTTGAATCTTGGAAACAACTGTGCTTGTTTACTTATACCATCCTGAACATTTCTTGAGAAAAAACCAAATTATCCGAACAAACTGCAATCTCAACTTTGTCGCTGATGAATCTTTAACCAGCAGAAAGGATTGTAACTTGAAGTAAGTTTGTCCAACCAGAATATGAAAACTTTGAAATAATTGCGAAACAAACATCCACTTGCTTTGTTACCAAATTTACAACTTACGGTTGATCTTCCTACATTGAGTATTTCAGCTTTGGAAATAATAAAGGTATTTTCTTTTTTAACAGTTCTTGTGCTGGTAGATTGGATGGCCTTCGCTCATCTCATCTAAAAAACCTTATGTCTAAAGAATCTGGATTAAATTACTGACTGCCCTGAAAAAACTAATTAATTTATTGCTCCCTTAAAAAGTTAATCTTTGTGCTCTATCTAAGAAAGGAGGTGGTATTAGGCTAACAGCGGTGGGTTCAATTTTTCGGAGACTTGCATGCAAAATTGAGACTACTTACGTCCCAATCAGTTAGGTTTTGACTCCAAAGGAGGATGTGAAGCAGCATTACATGCACCAAAGACGTGCTGTGAAAGATTTGTGAAAATAGATAAAGTTTTTCTAAAAGTGGATTTTCATAAGACCGGAAGCATTTCCTTGAATTTTCTTCAAAAGTTGAGCTGCTACAGAATCTTTCCATTTTTATAACCATTGTTACAAGCTGTTTTTTCCTCGTTGGTAAAAAAATTATTAATTTAGAATATGGAGCACAGAAAGGTCATCTTGGTAGCTCTATGCTATTTTGTCTTACGATTCAGAATATCGTTTGCTCATTGTCATCGGAGCTGAACCTTCCTGGCAAATCTTCCCGTCACAAGAAACTTAATCAAATTATTCAAAAAGCATTAGCCTCTGCACAAATTCGTGAGCCAAGTAGACTCACACGTTCCGACGGTAAAAGGCCTGACGGAGTATCTTTTATTCCATGGTTAAAACGACAATACTTGGTGTAAGATGCTACATGCCTGGATACTTTCGCACAATTTTATATTTCATCATTTGCTTTAAACGTTGGTACTTCAGCTGATGCGGCCGCAAGAAGGAAGTTTGGTATTTATGATTCAATTGTAAAACAGGGATATCATTTTGTTCAAATAAGTGTTGAGACTCTTGGAGCTCTCTTGTCCAATTCTTTTGAATCTATACGTTTCTTTTGTGTGTTTTTATTCATTGTTTCACGGTTCTTCTTGTTTGTCCAACGTTACACTTCTAACACTGTCACGTTATCTTGGCCCTCTGTTCTAGTTCTTGATAACTTATTTTTTGTTGTTTGTCGATACTGCTGTTTTACGTGGGGGTTTCAAAGCGCACTTGTATCTTCCTCTTCTTTAGTATTCTACCTATCTTCTCAGTTACTTCCGTTATGTAAAGTAAACCAGCTATACCTTTTGGTTGTTGGGTTGTCATTAGCCATTGTTTTTAAGGGCATGTTCTCATTTGCTAGATGTTGGTTATCTTTGATTGTTTCGGCTCTGGATAGTAGCGTGTTTATGAAGTCTTTTCTGCATAAGATGATGATGTGATGAAGCGTATAGATATCTATCGGTGTGTGTCTTTTTTTTGTAGACTGCATGTTGTAGCATCACGCTTTCTGTGCTATTATATCCAGGAATTCCATTTTTCATTTCTTGATTGTTTGTACATTAAATTTATATGGTACATTGATCGTTGCAGTTTTTCTTCTCCACACTTTGATTTCAGTTCACTGGATCATATACTGTCCATGTCTTAGCGGTATTACATTTTTATGTGTTTTGGATACTCACGTCTTGTAGTTTTTGGTAACAATTTTATTTGCTCCTTTTGTACTGAATAATCTAGTATTTTTTGAGTAAAACTTCTGTGATTAACTGGATTTCTCCGTAATATCAGGCTCCTTGATCATAGATTCTACCATTGCATAGTTTTTCGGAAGGAGAACCTTTTTTATCATTCTTATTGACAATGGCTGTCTTGACATACAGTCCATCTTACATTACTACAATATTCGACTTTTCTAAGATTGTTGGAATGACTCTTGCTGAGTCCTATTCCGTCTGAAGAAATTCATAAACAAACAAAAATTTGTGCTTTTTTCAATTTTCAGTAGGCTTTCTTGACAAATATTCTTATCCAGCCAAATATATTTACTGTCAATTAACAAAGTTTTTTGTAAACATTCATAATTTAACGGATGAAGCTTTATTATGGCTTACGAATCTGAAGGACATCTGAAGTTTAGTAATATTTTGTATTCTCTGTCCTGATTATCATTTTCTTTATTTTTTGCTCTTTATTTAACCTACTATCTTTTTGTAATTGTCGTGACTGGCGTTTGGACCGGTCCATTATATGTCGTCATGCAATGGCTGTGCTGTTATATTTTATGTTCCTATTTAGCTTCTATAATGTTTACACACTTAATTAATATTATTACATATGAATACTAAGGTGGATAAGGGTTGACATGTTTAAGTTTTAGTGGTTTTTTAAACCTTGAACTAAAACTGATCCACCAACCATCAAACCAAGACAAACCAATCCACAATTGCACACGGTTTCGTTACCACACCGTTGATTGAAATATTGGTACAAGATACAAATAAATATTATTACATTGAACAATTAACAGACAATAGAAAAAAATATATAACAATGGACACACATTTAATTAGTACGTCGACAAAAATCAATAAATTCTTGTATATTGTAGAACGCATGTTTTTGTTTGTTTGTCAACATTGACTCAATGCACCAATATTTCAATCAACGGCATGATGCATTGGCAACAATGTCGTGCCTTAGCATAAACTATCAGCAAAATTACAGTTTTCTATTTCACATTTATCGGCAATACTGTTCTGTAAATTCTACAATACAATTGACGTATTTTCTTAGCACAAAGCGATACTACCGACCTCTGATGTTTAGAACAAATTTCGGGGTCGCATAATCCCGTAAGGTTGACTATCTTTACCAATATTTCAATCAACGACAACACTATACAGGTTGATACTGATTTTCTGGGATACCATGCATAACATTTACATCACAATACAATATTTAAAATGTACCACACGAATTAACAAAATGAATAATTTTAGTTCAGAGTAAACCACGTTTTTTTTACAGATTGATGAAGGGAGATAGGCTTCTTTTTCACTTGAGAAAAAAAAACTTCTTTATTTTTCACTATTTTTTACTATCTCAAAATCACATTCTGGCAAAGTCCCAATGTCACAATAGATCCTTTGACCATCTTACTTCTTTAAGTTTTCTTACATTGCATCTACGAGAAGAAAAATTTTTTACAAACGTATCCGATTCATTAATCTTGAAGTGGACTCCTTATCTATTCGATGGAAAGATTATTCCGAATTCTAACTAATTCCAAACCACATAGATTCTGTTTATTCTAACCCAGAATTATAAACTGTAATTTTTTTAAAGGTTCTGACACTCTTCATCCCAACATTTACAAGCTTCTACAAGGCTCAGGAATCACTTTTAAGAGATCGGATTATTAACATTTCAACTGCATCATTTAATTCAATTACGGTGGTCTTTAGGTCGACAAACTACTCATCAATAGGCACTCTTTGGAATCTATCTCTTGCTCTGGCTATTCTTGCAAAAAAAAAATGAAATAAAATATGTCATTCCTTGTGGTGTTACTGTCAATGTCAACCAATACTACGTTTTTTGGAGCTCTTTACCCGAGGTTTATTGTTGAGTACTATAAATTTTTTTACAACATTCCTTTAGCTTCTATCATCAAATAGTAAACAAGCCTAAGTTTTCTGTGTCTCTTGTTTTCATCTACATGCTATGTTAGAATTGGTTTAACTGATATCTTTGTTTGCCGTGACTTGAGAAGGATGGATTCATTTGGTTTCTTGTTGCCTCCGTTTTTTATCAACTCTATTTTTATAAATTTTTTAGCAGAAAACAGTAACGTAGTGGATTTCTGAATTTTATCACGTTTATTGGTTCTTCGGGAGTCCGGGAAACTTTTTTTTTAAAACTACGAATACAGTCTTTAAATTTTTCTAACAAAATAACCAAATACAGCAGAACTTCCAGACATTCATTTTCTGTAGTAGAACAATTTAGTTAATTTTTCTTTCAGAGAACTTCTCATATAATTCAGTACTTAAGAAGTTTTTAACTTAAAATTCGACGCGCTACAGAACTGAAATAGTTATCAATAGTTACCGTGTATTTGCTTATTCATTATGTGGACAATATCCAAAGAACTTCTAGACACTCAGTTTCCGTGTTTGAAAAGTGTATTTAATTTTTTCAGAGAACTGTTGATAACTTTCTCGTCAGTTAGTTACTAAACTAAAATCTGAAAATGATTGAATGAAGTTAGAAAAGAAAAACGAGATAAAGGTATAAGCGGAAAACCACAAAATTTCTCTTATAAAAGTAAATGTTAGTCCGAGTTCCAAGTAGATTTCTTGAGTATAAGAACAGAAATAGGATGTAGTGAAATAGTTTGGATTAGATTTTGAATGAAATCGGTCAATCAGAGAATAAGTGAACTGAATCAGTAATATTTCTTCTCCAATACGTTTTCTGACATTGTAACAACACGACGAGGGTACAAATATTGAGTCCTGATAAATACACATCACATGCGAATTAATTTTGAAAACATTTGTAGGTATTCGAAAAAAGAGAAGTAAATAAATCGTGCGAATAAAAACAACGGATTCAGACTGAATAAACAAAAGTATTAAATCTCGCAATGTTCAATATTGGAAAACCTTTTATTGCGTTGCGTAATTTTTATCAGTTCAAATTTTTCTTGTATATATTTTCCGACTGTTTTAATATAAATTATTAAGTTAGAAATACAAAAAATAAAAAGTAAATATTTTCATTGTTGACAGCCGAAACGGACGAAGCGGTTGAATTGGGTCATCGTGTGGACATAGGACACTGTATGCAGGAAATAGCATCATCACTCTTGTACCGGAGATACGACATACCACCGGTGAGGGGGTGGATGTATAATATTTTCTCTTACGTATTTACTGTCTTATATTGCATTAGTTACATCGAATTTTACGATTTTCTTAAATAAACATTTAATTTTTCGTAATAAGAGGAAAAAGAGGGTTGTATTTTCTAAAGAGGATTTCTAAAGAAGAAAAAAATTCTTAAAGGCAAGTGCCGCAAATAAGGAAATGATTGACAATGTCGTTTTTTTAGTTTGATTCGATTTTTCGATACTTTATTAATATTGTCAAAGGATTTCAAGTGTATGTATAGATGCTTTGATGGTTTGTTTTCTTTGAACTTCAACCTTATTCTTAAACTGATATTTTTTGCTTTCAAAAGGGATACTTTATATGCACCCCTTTTCCTTTCTATACAGACGACTACAATAGAATTCCAATACGTAATATTAGAATCGGGATTTTTTTATTCTTTTCTTTTCGTAGTGTCTAAAAACTGCTTATTTCGACACGTCCACTTTGGTTATTTAATACCGATGAAGTATTAGGTTTTTTATGCAATACTGTAGTGACTTTTTTCATTTTCTCATAAGATTTTGTCAAAAAAGGAACTTTGCCATAAAATGGTGGAATAGGTTAAAGTTATTAATTTATGAAAAATTGTTACAATAATTTTTTTTTATTTTGATGATTAAAATGTACAGAGTTTATTAAAAATAAATAGTGTAGTTGCATAACAACAAAAAAAGTAACTAAAGCATAAGTAAACTAGCTAAGCCTCGGTCATTAATTTCACATTTGGCCAAAATAATACACTTTTTGGTCTTAATACACAAATAACTACATTAAGTTGTACACTGCCCTAAAGACCAACTAAAAATAGTATCAAAATTACAGAAAAGTCAAACACGTAGAAAGTTAGATAACAACATCAAAACGTAATAAATTCAAACAGGATGTTAAAGTGGGAATTAATCCACGTTCACTTTTTCTCTTACTACTCTAACTTATGTTTGTCTCTGCTACTTCTATTATTTTTCTTTAGGTATCCCGGTCCTACATCTTCCCCTCCATGAATTCTCAGGTTTGTTATAGCTTTAATCATCTGATTCTCTCACCTACCTCTTGGCCTTAAGTAATCAAGTAATTTTTAGGTTTAATTGCTCCTGCTCTATTTCTATTTTTATATTTCTCTCTTATTGAATACTTTTTGTGTGCTGCTATCTCTATGTGCTTCTTTGTTGCTTAATTAACTTTCAGTCCTTTCTTCATCGTTTCGTTTTCCAATCATTTTACTACATAATTTGCACTTTTCATACTTTTAGCTATAACTGTCTGCAGTCGGTATATTTGCTCCATCTTATGTTTAAATGAAGTAGTTATTATCATATAGATTGCAGTTGTCGGATTGTCCATCCTTGTTCCATTCTCGTCAAATTTTTTCATGCTATTAAACTCAAATAGTTTTCCTTCCCCATCTTTGCCGTATATTGAGATTTTCTTAGAAGTTTTTTCAGTTTCTCGTCTTTTTTTTATTATTTCCACAGTGTCTGTTGGCGAATATTTGATTTTTTATTCTGATTCTGATACGTTTGTTTTATTCTTTTTATTTCACCATGAAGCTTACACCTGTACTACCTTGTTTATTTTATTTTAATATAATTTTGTTTATTAGTTCTTCATTTATTTAGCGATTTTTTCCGTTTTCCTAGTTACTAACATTGTCTTTATATTTCACAAACCTATTCTAGCAGTGGGTAGATAGGGAAAAGGAAGGGAAATATGGGGAAGTGTACTATTTTGAAATGCAGCGAATTTAAAAAATAAAAGAGAAGAATTTTGGAAGTATGTGAGGCGATTTAAAATAGTGGGGATGGTGGAAATATGGATGAAAAAGAAAGGATGGGATGAGTTGATGGAATGGTTGCCGGAGAAATTTACATGGAAGATACAATTTGCAAAGAAGAGAGAAAGGGCAAAATGAGGAATTCTAGAAGGTGTCAGAGAAGAAAGGAGGGGCAAAAGAAAAAGGGAAGTTTAGGAAAAAGAAAGGTTTGATGAAAACCAATGTAAGGTCAGAAGAAGGGAAGAGGTATGTAAAATTAACAATATATGGAATAGCATAAAAAATGAATGATGGAATGGAGACTGCCACAGAACAAAGAAAGATATGAGAACAGGGAAAAGAAGGTGAAAACGGAAAAAATGAATGATTACAGAAACAAAAGAAAAAGTTCTGAATAATTTGTAAAACCAGAAAGGAAGAATACATAAACGGATTGAAAAAAGAGAATGGAGAAATTACAAACAATAGACATGTTTGGGAGTTTTTAAAAAGAATTAGAAAAAGAGAACGAAGGATGGAAATAAAACTAAATAGAGGGAAATGGGAGGACCATTGTAAGAGCTTACTAGAAGAAACGGCAGAGAGCATAAGAGAAATTAAAAGAAAGAAGAGAAACAGAGAGAAAGAGAGAATTAAAAAATGGAATTAGAAGAAGAAAATGGGTAAAGCAGGAGGTTTGGGAAGACACAGGAGGGAGTAGTGAAAATTCACAGAAAAGAGGATGAGGGAGAGAATGAGAAAAACATATGAAAGGATATGAAAAGGAGAAGGACTACCAAAACAATGGAGGCAAACAATAATACGTCTAATTTACAAAGGAGGGAAATTAAAAATTACAGAGTGATAAGCTTAACGAACGTAAGATATCATCAGAAGAGTAAGAGGTACTACCGACTCTATATACGTACTAAATCACTTAATTCACAAACATATGGAAAAGAAAGGAGAGAAAATGTTTGCCATATTTTTAGATCTGAAAGCGGCGTTTGATAAGGTGTAAAGAGGATTATTGTGGGATGAGGATGAAAAAAAGAAATTCATGAGGATATACTAGATGCGGTGGAGGAGATTTACAAGAACATAAGTTGTAGAACCAGAGTGGAGGAGACTAGAGAAGAAATTTAGGATGGGAAGAGGACTGAAACAAAGATGTCTGTTAAGTCCTTGCTTGTTTTTGTTGTACATTGGGGATCTACAGAGGAAATAGAAAAACACCAGGTGGGAGGGATAGTGCTAGGTAGAAAAAAGTATAAACAATGGCGTACTTGAAGGACATAGTGATAGCACAAAATTAACGGATATGAAAGGGGTAATAAAAGCTCTAAGGAAATACTTAAAAGAGAAAAAAATAGAGAGAAACGTGGTCTAAACAAAGATTATGGAATTTAAAAGGAAGAAAGGGATAAAAAGAAAGTATCGTTGGCGTTGGGGAGAGGAAGAAGATTGTGGACAAATACCAGTATCTAGGATATTTTCTAAAATACGATAACAAGGATATTGAACAAATAAGGGAATTGGAAAGTAAAGGAAATAAGGTAATCGGACAAGTGTGGGGAATAGGAAAAAGAATATTGGGAAAGGATTTGGAAACAAAACAGTCGTTACTCGAGAGATTAAAAAGAGATGAAAAAGTATGAAATCAAAGATAGTGAGAAGAGATCAAGATTCACAAATACAAGAAAGAAGATCAGAATAAAGAAGGAAAATGTAAAGAAAGATATTGTGATATCATTTCAGAAGGGATGCCACGTTGTATAATAGGAAAAGAAGGAATGAAGGATAAAAGAGTGATAGCAACATTTATAGTGGGAAATGAATAAAAGGGGAATAAACACTGGTGAAAGGATTTTGTTGCTTCAAGGTCTTTCAACGTGGTAAGAAGTCTTTTCTTGTAAAAATATGTCAATCGAAACTAATACTTTAACAGGAGAAATTCCAAAGCAGGAAAATAGTGACTAAATTTGGGTTTTATTTTTTTCTAGAAAAAATTGAAATTTTTTATGTCATACACTTACAAAGGTCTATTTTCTAAATAAACAAATTTTTTTGTGCGTTACAATTTTAAGTATAGTCTCATAATTTTATTGCACATGGTAATAACAGATGAAAATATTGGTATTGCGATGAAACATCTATGAAACATAAAAAGACCCACAATTAGAGACAACGATGATAATGTTAAAGCAGATACACCACACATTTACAGCCATATCCAACACATACAAACTTTAAACTGATAAAACGGAAGAGGTATTATATTTTGGAGTTGCAACACAAAGTTTAGAAGAAATAAGTGACTTTATCAAAACAAAAGTTCAAAAATCATCAAAAGACAATTTGTAATAAATGAAAGGTTGAAATAATCCCACATTCATTAGCAAAATGAAAAATTCGACGAACTGTCTAATCCTAATCCTAAGTGAGAGTTAATTATATTTGCCACACTTCGAAGCTAGACTAGAATTTTTTTTACACCAGATTGAACATAGTCATCAAAATAAAAAGTTAGTTGCAGACTTTTAAAACTAAGATGGTTTCCTTCGAGCATGCAGGGATTATCTTCAAAAAAGATTTTGTATTTATTTTTTCTTTCAATTTATTAAAATTTTAATGCATAATTTAGATATGTATCACAGAGTAATTTTTTAGAAGAATGCCAGTTTTTTGTTAGTATACGTTTAATTTAGTTATTTTATTTAAAGAAATACACTGACATACAACGTTTTTTTTACAGATTTCAAATAAATGTATTCTTTTGTAAGGCTAATGCGGTTTACAATATGTTGATGAAGATTTCTGTCAATGAGTTGGTTTTTCTTACTATTTTGGAGGTATTAATAAATTGAACGTTGAAAAAAAAAAGTTATCGATTTTATGTAAAGCTTATTCTATCCAGATAGCAACTGTCAACGTAAAGCAAGCATTTACTTCGCACATTACAATAAATTGCGCACCTCCTCAACTTTTGCTTAAATAGAAATAAATTATTAGAAACACACAATGTAAATATGGGACAATGTTTCTGATCTACCAATGCATCTCGGCAGCAATGCAATCAAATGCCACACAGTTTTTTTACAATGCTTCTGGAGAAACCAATTTAATGATTTCCACTTTATTTATTGCATCAATTATCTGGAATAGATTAAAAAAGCTGACTAATACGCAATAATTTTTTTAACACATACTTACCGAAAACTGCCAACATTAATTTCGAACACAAGTCAATTTATTTAATAAAAGTTTGTAATAAAATAACTAAGAAACTTAACCAACCAAACATTATTATGTGTGCCATTATTAATTAATAAATTGCAAAATAAATGGTATTGCTCTGTAGTAACCTAAACTTAAAAGTTAGTAACAACTGATGGCTACTACAAATATAAGATACCAACTTAAAGTAGAGAACAACACTTTCACTTGTGTAAATTGTTTAACATTTTTTATTGATCTACACTTCTTCTGTCGTAGAAAGAGTATAGTCTACAACACTCATGGAATATTCCACTCGTGCGAAATATGCCATATTCCAAACTTGTTACAGAATATATTATTACTACAAGCAATTTATTAAAAGCTGTAGCTACTACCAACCCACGTTTGGTCTCGATCTGTCGAAACATGGCATCTAAGTGCTATTTGTGAATCTACAATAATTATCATTGTTGGGATTTTTATTTTCTATTAGATTACCATTATTTGGCGTATTTTTTCATTGTTGTGTATATTTCTGTTACCTTTCTGCTAACATTGATCTTTGTTGCTGCTCAGGCAAAAGGCGAATTATTGCTGTAAGTAATTAATAATCTTAAACATCATTGTGCATTCATAGTGCAAAGTTTGGTAAATTGGTCCTCGAATTTCGTAAGAAAAAGTAACTTAATAAAATTTCAGACATGACGTTCATAATGAAGTTATAAAATTAAGAAAGGAAGATTGGTTTTTTGTCATGACCATAACAAGATTGTGCTTTGAATTACATACGTAAAGTCGAAAGCTTGATTGCGTCTAGGGCCTCAGGAATGTAGGTATAAGAAATCCTAGGTTCGGTGTAATTAATATTCAAGACGCCCCGGCCCCTCGAGCGCGTGATACAATTAAAGTTATACGTGCTTTGCCTGTCTTACAAACTTACATTGTTATCACCAAGCGAACTGATTTGTCTCGTTCTTGTTCAGTGTTTTTACACCGAAATAATTCGGTATTGCAGGTTTCAGTAGGCCCGGAATCAGGTAATTGGTTCGTCGTTTCACGTAAAACGCCGCCTCAACTTGAGATATGGTAAATGTCGAAATATATAAAAGTTAAAGTTTTTATAGCGTCAGCACTTTGAATATTAAAAGTGGTGTTGCGATATGAAGTTCCATTTATTTCGTAGGAAGTAAAAGTTCCGTTTATTAATCTTAACACAATTACATTGAAGGGAAATTATTTGTAAAACTTTCAAATTTTCCGAATATAATTCGATAGGAAAGTTAAAGATTTCTCATAATGCGGTGGTTAATTACAGGGGGCGCGAAAGAGATTTGATAACTTAATTAAAATTCACTCAGTACTACAATCGGAATTAATTACATTTGAATATCATTATTTTGCTATGCAAAACAATTTCCAGTGGGGGAGACAAAACCAATAATACCTCGGCTAATAGTTAGGCAGTTGCGACAAGCCCTACAGTGCTGTCATACACTAACAAAATATATTAACCAAAATTACACGCCGAAGTCACATTACGCCCTTCTGATCAAATCCTTTGATCCGTTTTCTCGTTCTATATATCGAACATGATAGAGTAATGGTAGTTGTTACGTACGCAAGGGTGATGAGCAAACTGAAGCAAATGAAATTACGACATCGATTTTTTTCTTAAAGACAAACGTTTTTACGTATTGAATCGTGCACGACCAAAAACAAAAAAGGTAGACTACCAAAGCTCCTTTAATATGTGAGTGTTTTGTGAGAATTTGTCGCAGTCACAAGTCATAAAAACATATTTTTTATCAAAGATTTATTTTTAATTTTTTTAAGACCTGCTTAGTTGGCAGCGACACAAGAAAATTTTTTCTCATATTCGTGCCGGAAACATAGACCGAAATTATTTAGTTTTCCGTTGCTAATGTAACGCAAAACAACGTGTGCTTTTTATTTTAATCGATTGCTGGGATAGAGTATTTGTGAAAAAGTATGGAATCTCAGTAGTTAATTGAACATCAATTACTATAAGTAATTACTACACTCAGTATAGAAGAGAATGTAACACAACCAAAATAAAATTTATGTTTTTCACAAAAATAGAACAAACTGAAGTTGATTGTATTGATTTAAAAGGAGATGAGAGGACATAATGGAGAAACCGTCGTAATAAGTTAAGATAAGCATAAATAGAAATTTGTAAGAAAATAGCTTTACGATTAGTACATTTTTTAGATGTTTAAAAATTGGTTTAGACTTTTGTGGCTTTTTAGTGAACTAGTGTCGTCTAGAATTGGGTGTAAAGGTCGTCGTTCTTTCTAACGTTTTGCTAACGTGTGTGGTCAGCTTATTCAGAGGTCTTTCCATCTTCGATGATTAATGTAGAATGATGTAGTACACTGTGTGGTCTACTTTGTTTTCTTGTTTTGGTACCAGCAAATCCAAGAAAGTTGTTCATCTTCTATCTGGAACCGGATACTTCGACAAAATTGATTAAGCTTCTTTGCCATGTTTCAAAACAACAAAGGTATCATCTAAGTGCTAAACGCTATTGGTAACTAGTGCTCTGCGGTCTCGATGGCTTTCTTTTCAAAATTCTCCATAAAGAAGATTCGTTATGATTGAACTTAGTGGACTTCCCATTACCATTCCATACATTTTCACAGCTTACAAGGAAGTTTAAGTGTCCGATATTACGTCCCGAATTTTGCTTAGAAAGTCCTTAATGTAGTTATTGGTCTTTCCTGTATGTGGTTAGAGCAGCAATGCCAAGTTCTTAGCTAAGTAATATGTCAGTATTCCAGGAGCTTCTACTATTGGTCTGCCTTGTGAATCTTAGGTAACCCGTAATGCCTTGCAAGAACAGTTTCGGTTTTAAAATTTGTTTTTGAGTATGTTCTGGTAGTAAATCATAATCTTGTGTGTGTCGGAAGTTTTCCTGTTCAAGTGGATGAAGTGTCAATGGTAAGTCTACTGAGTTTAGTGATATTCAATCTCTTCATGGAAAATTTTGCAAAGAAAGTTATTGATAATCCACAATAGAAACCAGCGACATGGTTTCTGCACGTGCCGTTTGTTGTTTGAAAACACGGCATAAAGCATCTAACTAGAATTTTGACAGCTTGAACAATCAACACCCCAGTATCTAGCTTATCTTAGACGCAAAAGGTGAACAACATCTGACAGTGAAACATCAAAACTTTGGCAAGTTTAAATTTTCAGGCGGAACACAAACATTTGAAGACTGACTAACGGGTACTCTAGGAAGGAAAACCAAAGATCAATTACGTCCAAACGAAGTCACAGACCGCATAGGAGAAATTCTAAAAACCGCGACATTAAAGCTTTTCTCAGCACTCGGAGTTCACTAAATACCTTGTTCTTGTGGCAAGGTACACTGGTACTACCAAGAGGTCAATGGAATATGCGCTTAATAATGAAAATTACAAAATACTCTTTGAGAGTTCCAAGTTACCAACAACCGTTGACGTTTGTTATAACAGATTCAGAAAATTTCAATAAAAAGGGTGAAAACATGAGGCTCAACCAAGTCTGTAATTAAATTCTCAAGAATACCCAAGCACAGCACTTTATGGTGATCCACATTTGGCCAGCACGATGCAAGCCCCGCCCTCGTTGAACCAGTATAAAGATAAGCTGTGAAGCAGTTATCATCAGTCTACTGCCAACATCGGAGATGGGCCACCTCTGAAGAAGTTGACTACTAATGTTAGTAATGAAATTTCAATCAACGACGTGCTTTCGACCCGAATCTTACTTACGGAAGTAACATCATTTTATGCATATGTTTGGAGTATACTGAAACTATGGATTTTTCGATGTAGCCGTTCGTCGACAATACAACAGTTAAGCGATAAAATTACAGAAGCAATTCGAGAGTTGCAAGGATCTCTTTTCTGAGATGTTATTCCTCAAGTTTGTTTATTTTTTTAAAATTAATAAATAGATTTGGTTATTTTTGAGAATTAGCAAAACTTAACATATCAAAGAAATTAATTAAATAAAATTAAATCATCACTACCCACTCCCTTAATTTTTTAATAACTTATTTGATTTTTTTCAATTTTCTTTTTCTTTCTTCTAGCAATCTTCTTTTTTTCTACTACTTTTTCTATTATACCTCTTCTATATTCTCTGCTAGTAGTATTCCGTCCCTTCTTTCTTTGCTGACTTCGCTGCATATGTTCAATCTTATCCCAATCTTTTGCACAGTTCTTTCCAACATTCGTTCAGTTTTTTCCTGCTTCAATTCTTACCTCCAGTTTTTTTCTTGTTTTATTCCTCATTTTTCCTAGTTTTATCAATTTTCGTAATAGATTTCCTAGAATTTCTCAATTTTGTACAAACTTTTTCGAACAGTCATTTTTTTAAATATTTTTTCTCCAATTACGCAGACTTATTCTAATATTTTGTTTTCCTTGAGTTGTAGTCTCTTTATTTAATCCATATCTTTGTTATCACATCCGAATGTGAATCTCAGATGCCTAAATTTATCAATTTTTTTTATTTCTTCCTCTTTCCAGCAAAGGCTTTAGCGACCAGTAGGTAAACTAGGGTCCTTTAAAAGTGTAGTTCATTGGAATTATTTCGTAACGATTCAACTTTAGCGGAATTGTCTTCTTTATGTATTAGGCCTATTATGACGTATTTTAATCTTACCGGAAATCCTCATACATTCCATATTTCTTCTAAAGCTCTTTCTATCGTTTCTCTGGTTTTTTGTTTTGTATTTTCTATTGTTTACCCTGCGTCCCAACCGTTCCTTCTGCTTTTCTTTTTTTCATTTTTTCTATAGCACCTCCTATCTTTTTTAATTATAACCTCTTCTCTTAATTTTACTTTGTTTTTCCTTTATTATATACTTGAAGTGCTCTTAATAATCTCTTCCGTCTGTTCTAGTTTGAATCCATTTTTTCTCTTCTCTTATTTACAATTTTCCATTCTTGTGCTTCGTTCTTTATTTTTTCATCCTTTTTTTTTAATAAGTTTTCGATACTAAGCTTTTTTACATTTTTTTTATAGTTTGACCTTCCTTTTTTATTTATTTCAATATCTACTTTTTCTTTCATCCATTACGTTATTCCTGTTTTCATTTCTTTTCTTTGCTTTGTCATTATTTCTCATCTCATATGTTCAAATTTTCTACGACTTTCTTACTTATTTTGTTCTAACTTACAATCAATTACCGATCCTCTTTTTACTTCTAAATGTAAACATTTTCCTTTTCCTTCTACCTACATTTTTTCTTATTTACTATTGCCCATCCCATTGTCTAATATAATTCCAAAAATTTTGTTCTTTGACAGTTTATTTTTTGTCCTCTTCGTTTATTGTCAGCTTTTCTTACTCCCCCGTTCTTGCATTAAATCCCTTAAGTGTTTATATTTACACACGAAATATAAATATGGAAAATTGTATAACTGCAATCTTTTTGAGCTCCTGGTTTACATTTACATTCTTTTCGGTTTTAGGTGTCTTATTTCTTAGATAATTTTTTAAAATGAAATGAAAGAAATCTGATGTGAATTGCAATTTCTACAACATTTACTTGAACTATTTATTTCAAAAACGTTTTGGTTTAAATTTTTAATTCTGGATGCATCGCTCATCATTTTTAGATTATTCGTATAGTTTTGAATATTACAAAATTTTGTATGATTTGAATACAGTGCGAACGTAAATAGTCCCCCCGCCTTCTAAATTCAGCACGGTTATCTTAAATTTTTGCTTAAAACAGTTACGCCATGCCGCGCCGAACCAAAATTTATTAATTAATTATTATCGATTTAATTATTCAAGTGTTTAACACAACCGTTGCTTCAAGTTAAGTTTTTTATTACATTTTGAACATCGTGAATTAATAAAGTTCTTTTGTCATTTGTTTATTTTAGGCAAACTCTAAACCGATGTTAAAAAGTAAAAAGGCATAAGTTTGACGAAACGCCGCCTTGGCAGGGGTGACAGTAGAAACTTCAAATTTGGGGGATGAATTGAGAATGAAAAGATCTTTCAAAAGAGGTATCACTCGATCCCCTTTTTGTCAAAATGTAGTATTTTAATTATGCTTTATTATAACCCTTCAAACTTCAAATCGATATCTAAAACCGTAGGGGTAGCGGGTTCGCACTGTATATTTATTTTATACTGTACTGAATTTATAAATCAAGCAATACAGTTTAATCTACGTCAAATTGACCGCCTTTTGAGTTATTTTGCTATAAAAAATGACATAACATTTATTGTCTCCTCGTAAATTTCCATCATTAATATTCATTCTAAAAGTTCGTACACAGATATGGTGTTGTTTTCCATTATGAAAGTGACAAAGTAATGAAACGATAGAATGGCTTTGAAAATTATTAGATGATATCGCGAGCTTAAAGCTCTGCATCAACTTTTGATATGTGTGCTTAACAAAGCTATTTAATATACGGTTTCGGAATTAATTTAATTAGTTATTAATCTTTAATGTAATTAAATCGCGGCAATTTCAGCTGAACAAATACGTGTCCGCGAAGATCGTTTCGAGCATGTTTGCGAACCGAAAATAATCCCACTTTGACAGATCAATTTCAACAACGAAATCTTTGTTCAAACTCAAGCTAGTTAAACTCCATGAATCATTCTGACGGAATCGAAAGCATTTATGTATCGGAAGTACACGTAGTAAATCTGCACCGGTGTCCGGGGAGTCCGGGTTCCGGAAATGAATCGTTAGCCCTCAGGACACCATCAGAACGCGCTTTAAATTGCTCTGCTTCCATACTACGATGTTCTTACCACAGAACAGATTGCCTTTTACTGAAATTAATATCACTCTCGACTAACTTCAAATTATTAAAGTCAATCAATTTTATCTAAATTATCAGGAAAGACCCTTTTTATTATTTAGCGCTTCAACTATATAAAAAACATAAACAATAAATAACTCATCTCAAATTAAATCCGAAATATTCTGGAAAAGACTTATAAGGTCGTTAAATAACTTTTTTAAACAATCATATATTTTGAACAAGAAAGAAATACAGCTTTTAAAGTTTCGCTTTCTACATACACTTTTAATTTGATTTTACTTTAATCACTGGAAAAGGGCAAACAACATCTAGAAACAAAAAAGTATAAAACTTTTACATTTTTCAGGAAAGCTTTTTTAGTTTTGTAGATAACGAGGTTGTAAATGTAAATGTAACAATTGTGTTGCGTACCTCAATTCTCAGTTTTGATCAAACATTTATCGACAATTGCAACTAGGGTCGGTACTTGTCAATAATTAATTGGGGTCCGTTTTGGAGATTACACTTGTCCAGGATTTTCGATGAATAAAAAAATTACGGTGTCGATTTCTTGTAAAGGAATTAATTCACGTTTTATACGTGCGTGCGGTGTAACTACGTTTTTAACGCGTACTTGATAGTTTGGTACAAAGTTGGTAATAGTATATTATTTATGAAGTTTGGGATGGTTATCTTAGTTGTAAGACATATATTCTACTTAGTATAATACAGTCAAAAAACACTAAAAAAAATGACCCAGTTCCTGAAAAAACCGACAGTTTTGAAACTTTGCACAATTGTTTATAGGTATCTAGCGGTAATTAACGAAAACAGTGTTATTTTGTTTACTTTTTATTAATATCTTGAGAAGCGTTGGTCGGAGGCAGTTTCTTGGGTGTTCCTAACCTTGCTAGTTTTTTCTGGAGACATTGATAATAAAAGAAGCAGATAATGTAAATAAAAAAATGCATTGTTATTGAAACAAAAACGTGTTCCGGGATTGGACCGTATCAAAAAGGTAACCGTAGTTGCCAACGTTTCGCTACCTATCGTAAGGGGCTTCATCAGGGCGACAAACTTAAAACAAACAAAAGAAAGTTCAAGATAGACAACTGAAATTCAGGTAATCAACTTGTGACCAAGCGAGATACTAGACTAAAAGAAGTCTAAGTAATTACGGAAATACTTCCGTATATAAAGAAGTCGAGTTAACTCTACCCCCTCCTATTTTGAACCAAACGTCGAGGTTAAGGACCCGTGATGCTTCCTCTTCTTTATATACGGATAATTACTCAGACTTCTTTTCTAGTCTTCCTTTTCACTTTTCATAAATCTTTGTTTGTGGTACATCTGCCCCATTTTGTGTATCAATATTCCCAATATCCTGATGCCATCTTATTCTCGGCCTACCGACACTTCTTTTTCCCGTCCAATATCTATTTCTTCCTGTCTTATGACGTTGCCCGCGCACTGCCACTTCAATCTTGCTACCTTTTCTACTATGTCCTCCCATTGGTGTGTTCTCTGATTTATTTGATTGTCTTACGGTCTTAAGCAGTTACATCTAGGATGGATCTCTTCATTGCTCATTGACCCACTTGTAGCATGTTAATGTTGGTTTGTATTAATACCCATGTTTTTGCTCTGAAAGTTATATTTGGAAGAATACAATGATTGCAGACTCTGGTTTTTATATGTTGTGAAATATTTGATTAAATAATCTTGTTCTTAGCATTCTTAGCACCTCTTGCATACTCGTTTCCCTGACTGCTGTCGTAATTAGGACGATATATGCTGGCGGGGACTAGAGGCCTTACGTAATTCAAATTATCCATGCAGTATATTGTATAAGAGAGTTTTGGCAAATTGTTTACCACGCTTGCCAAACGGGTTTGGTAAATTAAATTTCAGCCGCTCCTCTAAAGGCAGACGCTGTCAGTGGCCATCTATTGTAAGTACATACGCTTGCGGTATATTTGCCGTCAACACAGTTACCGGGATGTGGCCGCTTTTAAGCTTCTAGGAGCCATAAATGAGAGTGAGAGATTGTTTGAAGGCCAATATTCCAGAATGACACAAAAGCCCGACAATCTTGGATATCGAGGTACTACTCTTAAAAAATACTCTCGTACATCTATTTTTATGCTATAGGTGACATCAAATGTGTGCCTTCTGGAAACAGAACTGGAAGCGAAAATAAAAAACTGATACCGAGACTTACCGAGGTACCACCCAAGTACACCAAAAATCACCATCCGGATTGAGTAATGTGGTTGTGGAGGATCTGAAAGATATAGGGTAAAGGGAGGACAGTTGAACCACCTTTTAAAAAAGACGCAACAATTTATTTATTATTTAACAAAATCTTTTCAAAATAATGCCACAACATAGAGCAACGAATTGTTAACTTATATATTTTTACTAATAACCTAGCGAACAGTGTTATTTTAGAATAAAAGAAAATTAAATAATAAAATGGTCCATCTCTCCTACCCCTACGAGGAGAGATGGACTTCGTAGGGTAGGAGAGATGGACCCTACTATATTTATGGTTTTTGCTTGGTAAGTTTAATTCCGCAAGTTTGACAGGTATTTTTATAAGACGTGCAGTCCTCATGCAACCAACGCCGGCATATAGTACATTCTATCCAGGCAACTTTCTTCTCGGTAAGTCGATAATCTTCATTACATCCCACGCATTCGTTTTCTAGGTCGCTGAAATGTTCAGCCTCACTGGAAGTGTCGTTGAAAATCGGCTCATCTGAATCTGAAGAAGATGAGTTACATCTACGTTTTTTATTACTTTTTGAGTTTGTTTTCCTGCTGTTGTTTTTAGTTTATTTTCCTTGTCCTTTCTCTTATTTTCTTCTTTGTGTACCTTGGCTTTTGTATTCTTTTCTTGTTTTTCTGCTTTAGAGCTCTTCTTTTCTTCTTTAGCCTTCCTTATTTCTTTTTTCTTTACTAGAGCTTCCTTTCGCTTTTGTATATATTCTGGTGAATTAATAACACCACTTACTACTTTCTTACGTACTCTTTTTTAAAGTGGAAGTTATTATTGGCACAGGTGAGACCACCTCTAATGCTTTTCAGGTGTTATATCTTCCTGTTCAATTACGTTGTCCGGAGTGATTGCCCTCCGTTGAACACCAGATGATCCAGCTTGTGGGGAGTTAGTTGTGTTACCCACCCGTTCTTGAGGTTGCATGTGACTTAGTTCTAGAGACTTTTCCTCCTCCAACAAAAATGCATGGTCTGGAATTTTCTCCGAATTAAATGGAAGTATTCCAGTTGCTCTAAATGCTGAGACCGCATTGTCGACTGTTGCTGCTTTTCCCCAAGATTCACCTAAGAGCCTTCCAAACTGCAGCCTGTTAAGTTTCCTGTTTGGATTATTTAAAATCATGTGTCTGCAGGCTTCGTAAAACTTCTGTTTCAGTGATTTGAAGAAGGCACGGTCTAATGGTTGCAGGTAGTGGGATGTATGTGGTGGTAAACAGTACAAAATTACATCATTTTGTTCTGCTGTTTCTAGTAGACCAATGTTAGTAGTGTGCGATGAATGGCCATCCATTAAAAGCATAACCTTTCCAGGACTTTTTCTAGGGAGAAAGTGAGTCGTGAACCAGTCTAAGAATATCTCGGAAGTAACGTACGCCGATTTTTGTGACATTTGTATTGGCGCTCCGGGAGGCATGTCATCACACCATTCTTCTTTTCTATTTTTACCTTTAAAAATGCAGTAAGGTGGTAAATAGATTCCTTCTGCACTAATGCATGCGATTATACTTATGGTTTCTCCTTTCCCACTAGAGCTAATGCTAGGGACAGCTTTAGATCCTTTGGCAGCAACAACCTGTCCAGCTCTGGTATTCAATTGAAGGCCGGTCTCATCTGTGTTGTACACATTAGCAGGCTTATCAAAGAGAGTTGTCTTGAAGAATTCTTTCAAGGTTCTCAAAGTAATTTTAACAATATCTCTGGACATGCCTCGGGCTCGAGCCACTGATGTATTTTCAGCTTTTCGGATAGAAAGCTCTTGTCTTCTTCTTAAAAAAGACTGCAACCATTTTTTACCAGCCTTTCCTGTAAGTGGAAAAAACATAATAAAAAATTTTACTATGTAAACCGGTTAGCTTAAAGTTTACCTTCACTATGGTTAAATTTATGTGGAATGCCTAGTTTATTCGCTAGTTTGTATGCCATTATACAAACTTCTTCTCTTGTTGGTGCAAAACCATGTTGCTGTAGTTTTTAATGTGATTGGCCAGTTTTCCTTCAGCATTTTCGCCTAGCATGGAATCAGGGCCTAGTCTTTGTTGTTTCTCAAAATTAGTTGTTTTTAGTCGTCGTTTTAATGCAGTTTTGGGATTCCAAACGTTGTAGCTGCCTCATTTACACCTAGTTCGTTGGATATTACAGCATTTACTGCAAGATTTAAACTTTCGCCACTCCAACATCCCCTTGGCGTGGTATTTCTTTGCGAAGGTATCTGTTTGGCATTCTTATTTCGCCTAAAAAATAAATAAGCTTCGTTAGTCTTCCCTATATTTTACTGGTCCATCTTTCCTACCTAACACTGGTCCATTTATCCTCAAACAAGAGGAGAGATGGACCAGATAATAACAAAAAAAATGCGTTCAAGTAAAAATTTTAAGGTTATGGTACACAAAAACTTCTAACTCGTCTTTATATTTATAAAAATGGTATTATCTTACCTAGTACACACAGGATTTGAAAAATTTTAACCACTGACAAAAGTTTTAACACTTGAAAAATATTATTTTGCTCAAAACTTTTAAACACACCACCATAGAAACTAACCAAACAATGTACCGTTACGAACTGAAGGTGGCTCCCAAACACCGCTTCACAGAGCACGCCTTGTTGCCAGACTTACTGAAATATTCGTAGTAGTCCATCTCTCCTCCTGGTCCATCTCTTCTCCCTTTACCCTACTCATGAACACTAATCAGCTAACTTTATACGATATTCTCTGGTTGGCAGCAAAACGACTCAACATTAAGTGTGTCCTCGTATGGAAAATCTTCTTCTACTCCACAAAAGAGGGTGGCAGTAAAAAAACCAAAGTCATTTCTATCCCATTCATCAACTCTCCCCCATCCTATAAAAACACTATCTACACAGCATTTTGCTGGCAGCTTGTGCAAAAAAGCTAATCATACACATGATTGTCACAATTTGATTAGCCGTTGTACACGAAAACTATGGAAATTTGGCAGTAGCTGAACCTTATACTGATTAAATGTGTGGTCAGATTAGGTGGTTTTCACCTTTTAATGCCCTTCATTGGATGTGTCTGGTATCTTATGAATGGAAGTTAGGACAATAGACGGACTCAACACATTTCATGCTATAAGTGCCTTCTGGAACCAGAACTGAAAGCGAAGATGAAAAAGTTACACCAAGGCTTACCAAGGTACCACCCGTTATGTCAGTAGAGCAACTTAAAGCCATTTCTTGACAAACTTACGAAACATCATCAGCTGGATTGAGAAATGTTATTGTGGAGAGTCTGAAAGATATGGTCAAGAACACTGATCAGCTAATTCTATATGATACTTTTTGGCTGGCAACAAAATGACTCAACATTATGTATATTCTCAAATAGAAAGTCTTTTCTACTCCACAACAAAAGAGACTGGCAGTAAAAAACCAAAGTAATTCCTATCAAATTCATCAACTCTACCCCATCATATAAAAACACTATCTCTGTACACCAAAACCAGACAAAATTAGCAGTAGCTGAAAATGACTGTTTTATGTGTTAATGTGTAGTCAGATTCAGTGGTATATCTTATGAATAAAAGTGGACTTCAGAACTAGATCTTAACCAATTCTGTACAAACAATTCTGTACGACAAAGTCTCTGTACATGAGCCGAACGGCTTTATTGTTGATTTACAGAGCACTAACACACACGACATTTTAGCATATTGATGTAAACCAAGAAAGCAAGAAGTTATTGAACAATTTACAAAAAACATGTACGAGTGTCTACTACATCATTGTAGCGCTGCAAAAAAAAACAATCATGTAATGAATCTGACAGAGAAATTTCAAATCCAATTGACCAAAAGCCGAAGAAAAATGGACCAACATCAACTTTTTAGGTGCGATTATTCAGTATGATGTGAAGAATATGAGTCCGTATTTCCACGTAAATAGGGAGTTTTATTATGCCAAAACAAGTTGTTTGTACGCTTAAGACTTGATAAAGCTATCCTTTGTTATAACCCCACAAGAATTCTAACAATTTGTAAGCTTTGATTTATTTACGATGCAAAGAGCTGATAGTCAGTATGACTATAGAAATGACCCTCTCTGCAAGTGAGCAGCATGAAGATTTTAGAGAGATCCGGAAAATGAAAGTTGCAATCAACACTTCCAAAGTTTTACGTTGACTTGAAAGTTGTTCTGTTTTTCCTGTAACTAATGACATAGTTTCAATTATCAGTGGTCTAGTGGGAGATAAAGTAAAATGCTGTAATGCTTTTGAGATCGGTATAGAAGCAATGACCAAAACAGTAAGACAACCTTTTTTGGAAGTTAAGCTGTCACTAAAAAAACGAGAATTCCTTTTGACAAGCGTGTCAAATTTGGTGCGAGTACACGGTGAAAATGTAGTTATTTCACGATCTTTTAAAGGATTGCCATCAACAAACGGAGTGTTGAGGGTTTGAAGTACTACTTACAGTATGAGCTTGCTCCGTACCTATTGTTTTTATTTAAGGAGGCAGTAATGCAAAACACCAAAAACATTATCTTGAACGGTGCATTTACTCTATTAAAACAAGAAATAAACCTAGTCTACATTAACATTGTTTTGGATGTTATACAGTGACCGGTAAAGAGTTTGTATTAAGTGGGAAAAATTTTGTAATTGAGATATCCGAAAATTTCATTTGGCAAATGAATTCAGCATATTGAATGACAAAAAAAAGCATTTTGACAAACGTCATGTGACCACTGTCATGGCGGCAAATTTAAAAAATATTCCTTAAATATGTAAAGAGTGAGGTTAGATGGGAAGATATCAAAAAATGCCTAAAAAAGTTGTTTAAAATTAGATTATACGTCCATGTGCAAACTTTCAAAAAAAAATAACCACTTTTCAAAAATATCAGTTTTCTGGCATTTTTTCCGGAAATATTGAGAAAACAAAGTTTTTTGCGTTTGATTTGCATAAAACACAATAAGACCAACAAATAAACTTCACAATCCAGTAATTTTTATTTCTTAGTCTACCAATAGACGGTAAAGAACAAAAAACATTTGTTTTTTAGGACGGACTTTGTTACAAACTCTTTGCCGGTCACTGTATAACTAATGTTCTCAAGCATTATTGTTGCGTGGTGGTGTTTGATAGTTATTCTGCTACCCCATCCAGTACGAAGAAAGTTGAACAAAACCAAAGGTACAAAACAGAGATATCAGATGAAATGAACATTGGAGAGAAAACAGTAGTAACAGTGAAACAGGATGATTTTGTTTTTAATTAAAATAATAAATCGTAAGTAAATTAATTCTATAATTGCCCTTACCAGCCATGGAGTTCAAACACAACAAGCATCCAGTGATACTAACACATTGATTGTCCAGGCAACACTCACGAAATCTTTCACTTAGGACAAAGTAACAATATTTGGTGAAGATGTAGACCCTATTGTTCTCCTGATGGCTTTAACTTCAGATGAACAAAAGATATTATTAAAGAAACCAAGCCAAGCAGCAACAAAAATATATTTAAACTGTGAAATTACGGACAAATACGTCTGTTGCATGCATACAGAGAGAGTTAAAGGTATACAGACACCCGAATTGCTGTCATTGAAATTAATTTTTTACGAATACAAAATTTTTTATGAAATTGTTATCTACTTATACAAAAATTGTTCTTATTCAATTGTTTTTGAGTAATGACTTTACGGAATATTTTTTTAAATGGCAACCTTTTAATATTGTATTGAATAGAGATTTTTCTCTTTATAATGGTATAAAATTTTTTGGTAGTATTAAATTTCTTCGAGGAAATGCCGGTTAAAGTTAAATTAATTAATTTCCGATTCGTAAACGATACAGCCATGATAAACAAAACCGAAGCGATGAACAAAAGCGATATTACTAAGACTGAATTTGTTTGTTTACGATACATTTTTTAATTTTGTGTAATTTGTTGGTGTTGGCATTAGTAATGGCGAGTTTAAGTGAACGTGAAAGAATTCAAATACTTATGATGCTGGGTTATCAAGATAGACGTAGAAGTTTACAAGAAGTTTGTAATTTATTTAATGATACGCATCCAAATAGAAAACCAATCCTGTTGTTGGTAAAACTTTACAACGTTTTGCCAAAAGGTGGTAGACCTAGAACATCGACAAGTGATGATAAGAAACTGAATATTTTATTGACTGTATCTGAAAATCCCCATTTACCTACCAGGCAATTTGCGGCCAATCTCAATATGTCGCAGTCTTCGGTCATCTCAATTTTAAAAAATGAGAAGTATAAACCCTATAAGATACATCTTGTACACAAATTGGTAGAAGATGATTTTGATAGAAGACTTCAATTTTGTGAGGAAATGTCAAATGTTTGCAATAATAATGAAAATTTTCTCAACAATATTATTTTCTCTGACGAACCTGCTTTTTGTCTTAATAGTGAAATAAACAGACATAACTGCAGATACTGGTCATCGGAAAATTCTCATTGGGTTTTAGAACACCATACGCAGTATCTGGAATTCTGGGGTGTCATGTTATAGGTCCCTTCTTTATCGGTGGCAATTTAACTTCGGCTATGTATTTACAGTGATTGCAAAATCAAATTATACCTGCCGGTGCTACTTTTTATCCATATGCAAACAATGAACACCTCTCCAACAACAATATTTGGTTCCAGCAAGATAGCGCCCCACCACATTTACAATGCGCCCAGGAAGCAAACCTCCCTTAACCTACAATGTTTCATAAAACCTGTAACCAATGCTAAATTTGACCTTTCTGTTTTGCTGCCCACAGAAAGAGCAGTAAGACAGCATGCTTTTTGAGTGTACCATCAAATTCAATTTTGGTTTGGGAATGAATATCCTCCTGTACGGTAGGGTTGGAAGTTGGATAGTTGAAGTGACAATAGAGGATCCAGCACTTAAAGTAGTGTTTAACCTCATTTGTTGCAAATGTACAACTGGATGTGGAAACAGATGTGGCTGTCAAAGGCAGGAATAGTGTGCACAAGCATTTGCTACAACTGCTATGGCGAATGCTTTAATATCAATAAACTACATCTCAAGTAATAGATTATTTTCTCCTTTTCTTGAATTTTATCATTGTCTGCAATCACAACCGATTTTACGACGTTACGAAACTTACAATGAATAGTTTCTTCAATAAAAAGATAAATTGAATGCATTATTTCTAAGAACTATATTCAGTTTTTTAATTGATGTTTACTTTACTTGTTCAAAGTTGGCCTGCAACATTCATAAAAATTTTCATAATAGGTTTTTGTGTATTAAGATTGTAAAGTACGTTTTTTAATGCCGTTCTGATTTTTGATGATTTGATTTGATTGATAATAACACCTAAGTTTTGTTTAAACAATTTTTTGATCTGATGCTTAATGAAGAAGATCCGTTAATCAAATGACTTATGTATACCCACTTGAAAGCGAAACACTCCCATAAAATTTATGATTATTGTACGATTTTGGCAATTTTTTTAAATTCTAGAGAGTTTAAAACTATACTTAAGACAAATTATCACATTTTTCTTACAAAAACTATGTAATTTCTTAAGAATGAAAATTAAAAAAATTGTATTATAAATTTTTTTTCAAAAAATTTAATTGCATTACTGGATTGGATTTTCCTTAAATGGACTTAATTATAAACCACATTATTCTTATTCAAACTATAAGTTTTGCGACATCTAGTGTCGACTCGTGTTAGGGATCACGTACGCAATGGTTTGCATTAAGCAACTTTGTCTGTTCTTATTCTTTGATCAAGCAAAAGAAAAAATGTTAGTGAGATAATAATGTATAGTTTTAAACGCCCTAATAATTTAAAAAAGAATTAGTCAAAATCGGAAAATAAATATAAAATTTATGGGCTACACGGGGTATACAGTGTTTCCCGATTGTTTGGTCATCTCTTGAAAACGTTATTTGCACAACAGTAAAGTGCTCTTTGGGGACGAGATAGTCACAAATGTTATTAAGAAAAGTTGGTCAGAATCAAAAACTGAGTAAACTCAATTACCTACATTAAATATTCTACATAAAACACCGAAGTGTTTCTATAGACTTGAAATTTGCTACTCATTCATTACATTCTATTTTGGACAGTTTTTTTTAAGTAACATTTTTTCGAATTTCCTCAAAAAATCCAATTAGAAAACAAAAACGTAAAAAAAATAGCTACAGGACTTTAAAATTTTGAATGTTTACTTAGTATTTTATTCTGAACAATTTTTTTTAATAACATTTGTGCGTATCTCGTCCCCAAAGAGCACTTTATTGTTGTGCAAAAAAACGTTTTTTGAAAATTTCAAGAGCACTCTTAATTTTTTCAAACTAAAATTACCTATGTTACAAATTAATTTCCAACCAAGCAGGACTGATCGCCAGAAGCTTAAAATTCGATTGGAATATTTTTTGTCTTTTTCAAGAGATGACCAAACAATCGAGGAACACAGTGTGTATATATTGGTTTATACGAATTAAAATCAAATAATAATAATAAAACAACAATTATCGAAAATTGTATCATCTGTCAATTTATTGGAATTATGTGATCGTATCTACTTGTGTGTTTTTATAATATTTATATTATTTAAATTCAGATCTTTGTTAGAATTTATTTAATGCTCCTCACCGTATTGGCCAAACACCAAAACGTCTAGTCACCGAAACGTCCGCACCGAACTGATCGCACAGAACCGTGCCATCCGGTTTATAGGTACGTCACAATAAATCCTTGGTATTATTTTTTAGCAACGATGTTGACCAACCTAAACTTTTAATTTATTGGAATATTGCCGGGATTTTCACCACAGCTTTGATCACTAGCACGACAGAAGTGAATTGCAAAAATGACAACGGCGCTATTTAGACAAACTATAACGGTTGTAGTTCACAAATAATAAAAATAAAAAAAGAAAGTGACGGCTTTAGCGATACAACCTAGAAAAGAAAGAAACAACACTATTCGGCTTGAAATAGCGTACTAAATTCGTAGAAGATCCCGTATTTGTAATAGTTAACACAACAGTGTCCGGCTTAGTCGGTGAGTTGAGGGAGGTCCTTAAGGAAACTGAAAGAAATAAACTGCTGCGTAACTAGGCGCCACCTGCTGGGTAATAGAGAAAAATAAAACCAACCAACAAAAATTCAATAGGTTTTACTTAAGGTCTACTACGCTAAAACGAAAACAAATCAGAGAGACAAATAGACATGTAAATATAGCAAATACAACTTAAAATACTAGGAGAATCTGTGAGAAGTAAGAGATTCTGTCGCATGAAACTTACGGGCGTTAGCAACAACAAATTAATTAGAACTTACAATCAAATATGTTTAAATTCAGTTAAGCTTTTGTTTGTGAACCCCAAATTAAAGTTAGCGTACCAATTTAAGATTGGTGATTAAGGAAACTCGACGTACCCAAAAGGCCTCTTGTTTTAGCTTTACCCACTTTATCTCAAGCGCCCCAGCTCTGATGGAGCTAGTGATAATAAAACCGAACGTCGGTGGATAGAGTCTAGCCCGAATAAAAATTTGCTTATACACTAGGGATTCAAACCGTTTAATGTCACATGTACGTGAGCTCCAAACGCATTCAAAGTGAATAGGTTCCTTAAACAAGAAACTTAGCTGTGTACTGATGCATGTAGTTCTGCAGTTGACAGTTGATCGGTAGCCACAGGATTTCTCTAGGAGGACTAGACGACAAACCTCGGAAAGCAGATATGTTCCTTCGAAGTAGCAGGTACGCAACGTGAACGACCATTAACAGGTGGAGTTCATCGGCCGTTGCAGTTTCAAGGTAGGCGACACCGTGGTAGTCGTTACGTTTTTATAGCAAATGATTCCCAATTACTCGTTCCAGCACCCCCACGAATTATCCAGATGGTAATATACGAGTAAAGTATGAGGTCAAGACACGTGGGCGAAAGCGGTTGGATTTATATTTCAACACTAATTTAACTTGGAATTATTGAAGCCACATTGATATTTTACGTGTAAACTTTTAGCTTTACAAAGCAAGCCGAAAACGCCCAAAAAGAAGGAAAATCACAAGACGTTCGCTTGTGGTCTCGGTAAATTTTGTGAATAATTTATCCACCAATGGGAAAAATAATAGCGTGCGCGGTAAATTCGATTTTCATCGTAACGTGCAAGTCACGACAACCGTTACTCAGAAAGCTGGCGACCTACGTTCGTGTTCGAGTATTTTAAACCGTAAAAAATCTAAAATTCCAGTTTCCATATGGGAACAAAAATAGCAAGGCTATGAAACAAACTTATTTAATTAGTACTTGATGCCGCGTCTAACGGAAAACCTTATAGTGATAGATCTATCTCAAAAAATTCTGGATATGCTCAAATCTAATTATCATTAGATTCTAATATCTAAAGCTTTCGATTTCACCCACCATCAGTTTCTTTGTCCTCGATCGTGGTGACCGAGCTTTTAATGCGTTTGTTAAAAAAATGTTTTAATTGTGAGTAAAAAACTGAGCTGAATACATCTTAGAACCTTCTATGATATTTGTTAGTGTTTTTAACAAAGTACTCAGATACCAAGTTTAGGATAGAATTTTTTTGTTCTGTTTCGTTATTTCTGTTTGTAATCTTTTCAATCAAATCAGTTCTATTTAGAACCAGTTGATCCGCCCTTTTTCATTTCGACCGAAACTAGATAAAGTATTCAATTTTAGGTTATCTTTTATCACGTGTACAACTTGTGTACAATGTAAAAATAATTAAATTAATTTAAGTCCATGGCCTGTCCATCCCATTTGATCACTCGTTAGTTACCGTTAGTTGTATCGTAATAATTTCTTTTAATAAAAAATATAAACAGGTACATATTAAAAATATTTATATGAAAACATTTATTTATGTTCTGCAAATATTTATCTGAAAATTTTATAGTTGAAGGTAACATTTTGTTGTTTTTTTTTAAACATAGAGGTATATGTAAGTGATCAAGTCGTCAAAAGGTTTACAAGCGCAGCGACTTACCATTGCAACTTCTACACCAAATTTCAATAAAGGATTGAGTTGTCTAGAATTGTAAATAGCAAATTCATAAAAATTTCGCGAGGCAAAGTTGGCAGGTGGCCAAAGCACCTTCTGAAATGAAGTTTCCTGCAATAAGGTAGCTGAAGATATATACGACTAACTCTAAAGGAAAAAGAAAATGAATTACTATTGAGAGATCAATATCGTAAAATTATCTTTCTTGTTACTTCGGAGCTTTTAAAAAATAAACATTAAGTATTGCGCCGTCGAGTGAAAGAAACGATTTGAGTACTGGAATGTATACAAGAACAATTTAATCTTCTTCTTTCTATGTAAAAAAGTAAATAAACATAACATTATAAAAACAAAAGCTTTTGAGTTTTAGGGTTAATATTTCGGTCGATCCCATCTAGACAGAAAGATAACACTGCTTCCAATGTAAATACAATGTTTAGTCAGTACACAACCGACTCGGTTTTACTTGATTTTCTGATTTCCTACCAAATATACATAATCTGATAAAAAAAAAAGATTTTCTTTAAACTTAAAATTTTAAACTGCATTTTTTTCTTAAAACTGCTTCTATGCTTGTCGAATATTTCCAAACATGTACTTGGCATTACCCTTTGTTGCTTTTATTATATTCTATTCTGCTGTTGAATTAACTTCACTCTTATTGTATTTCATTTCCTAATTCTAGTTGTAGATTTCAGATAAGCTCCGATGTTTTTGTTTTGTATTCAGCGATATTTGTCGCTTAATGCTTTGCGCGCTTTATAAAGCAGAATAAATACAATAACAATGATTCTTTTTTGCTCCGAAGTCATTAAGCTTTGCGATTTCTGAGTTTTCGGTGTTACAGATAATTTACTTCTGGTAAACGCAGTTAATTTTATGTATCTTGTAAATTAGACAACCATTTGGCAGATTTTCTGAGCCGAAAATTTAATTTTAGGTCAGTTTTGCGTTATGAATATTTATGATCTTAAAGAAAATAAAGAAAATATTATAAAGCAAAAATATATACATTTAACAAAGTTACAGAGCGATGATGATGAGAAACGGAGAAAACGTTTTGGGTGAGAGTATAAAATTAATCCGGCAAAACCTTGCATATGAGCTGAAAATGACAGCAAAACAAATGCTAAGAATAAAACCAGCAAAAGAGTTGATAACTGAAGGACATGTAGAAAAAAAAGTAAAAATAAGTTTATTTATTTGCCTTTGTTCAAAATTTGAACTTATTATCTTTTTTCTCTCTACTACAATATAATCCAGTTGCTCCCAGCAACACTTTTTCTTCTCTTTTTTTTTATTTTATTTTCTTACACTCTTTTATCTTATAAGTTTTTTCATCTTTTACTGCATACTTTCTTTTTCTTATTCATGCCAAGATTTTTTTATTTTTTTCATTGTCATCGTTTTTAAACTGTTTTCTCACGTTATATTTTGTTACTAAGTCCTTATTTCCTCATTATACCATCTTTCTTTTAGTATTTTTTATTCCTGAGCCTATGCTTTTCTATCAATTTCTATATTCATTGATTTTGACTTCTTTCATTGTAGCCCCTACTTTATCGTAATACAGTATCTTGGCTTTCTGTTTTATTTTTGTTTATTGTTTGTTTCTTTACTTCTTTCCAACACTCTTTAATCTATTCTTTTCTCATATTAATTTCATTGACCTTTTTCTTTTAACATATCTCTTTTTCTATCTCCATATCTGTTCTACTACATTATTCCCTATTTCCAGTATGTGTGGCTGATTTTTATGGTTTGACCACTTTTCTTTGTTAACACAATCTGTTTCTTTTTCCTCTTCCCATTCTTTTTGGAATACCATTATTTTCGATGTTAAATCCTTTACTACTAGGTTTCTTCCTACACTTCTATTCCTTTTAACAACACCACGTCTTCTACGTATACAAGAATCCACACTTTCTTGTTCTTATTATCAAATCAATCATATCAAATTTTATTGTTCTTGTATAATTAAACAAAGGATTTGTGTTCTATATTTCAATACAATTTCTTAAACTTATCCAACTGTTCCCCCTTATTTCCCTCTCCCTATTGTTTCTTTGTTTATTTCCCTTTCTTCTCGTTTCACTCTTTTCCTTCTTTTCACTACCTTCTTCATCCATTGTATCACTTCCTCCTTCTCCTCCAATAGCCTCTTCCAATCCATTTCCTTTGGTCTTAGCTCTTCACATTTTTCTATCATATGTTTGAGATTCTCCCACTCTCTCCCACACAATCCACATACCCGCTCTTCATTTCTCTTCTAGTATTTGTTTTTCTGTTCTTCGTTTCCTGTCCTAAACCTTTCTATTAACCTTTTTTTTTCTAACCCTTTTCCCGATGTCAAGTACTTCCGTATTTCTTCCGCGATTATTTCCTTGTATTTTTCATTATATTTCCTTCTTCTATTTTTGTTCTTCTTTCCTGTCCTTGTGTATCCTTATCCGGTCTTATTATCTCTTCTACTAAACTTCTTCCCTCCCTCTTATTCTCTTTATCTCTTCTCTCGCGTAACCACCTCTTTGATAATATTTCTTTCTTGCCTCCTGCCCATGTATAATTTTTGCATTTCTACCTCTTTCCAACATTCATATAGTATCTCTTTTCCTTCCTGTTTTCCATCCCTTCTTCATACTTCATCGCTCTCTTTTCTGTTTGTATTCTTATCTTTTCTAGTTTTATCTCTTCTTCCACAATATATCCCGGTGTCTCCTTTTCTAGTCCCAATGTCCAATTTTTTTCTTGAATATTCTTTAGTTCCTCCCATTCCTTCCATTTCCAAACCTCTGCTCTATACATCATAACGCTTTTTATTAATTTCTCAAAAACCCATCTTTTCTTCTCTATATCTTTTTCCCATGCTTCTCCTACTATTCTATTTCCCTTCTGTCTGAGTTCTCTTATTTGATCTCTATCCTTTTGTCGTATCTTATCACATACCCTAAATATCTGTATTGTCCACACTCTTAATTTCTTCTTCTCCCCACCACCATTTCACCTTCCTTCGTTTTCCTTTTCTCTTTTTAAATTCTTTCAATTATTTTTGTTTTCGGTACATTCACTTGAAGTTCCTCTTCTAAATCGCCTAAATAGATTGCGAACAGATACGGACTTAACGAGCATCCCTGCTTTAGTCCCTTCTCCGTCTAAAATTCTCCTCCTAACCTTTTCCCCACCTTCGATCTACATCTTGTCTTCTCATAAACCTTTTCTATTGCGGCTTTTATGTCGTTTTTATCCCCATTTTCTACATTTTTTCCATAGTGTTTCTTTGTCCACGTTGTCGAATGCTTCCTTTATGTCCATAAACAAACCCCATACTCTCCCCTTTTTTATTCCTATCTCTCTGTTAGTTATGTGTTTTAAAATAAAAATATTATCTATCGACTCTCTCCTTTTTCTGAAACCATTTTGCCAGTCCGGTATTAATCTCTTTTCCTCTAACTCTTTCTCTAACCTTTCTCTTATTATTTTTGTATATATCTTATACCCTATGTTCATTATGCTTACCCCTTTGTAGTTTTTCACATCTGTCCTGCCTCCTCCTTTGTATACTATATGATTGCTTCTTTCCTCTTTTTAGGTATTTCCTCTCAGTCCATATTCTTTCAAAAATTTTATTAATTTTTTTCGTCTTTTTCCCCGTATATTTCCATAGTTCTCCTTGTGTTCCATCCGTTCCTCCTGTCTTTCTTTTTTAGTTTATTTATTGCTTTCCCCATTTCCTCTTTGTCTATCCTCCCCTCTCTGTTTCTTACTTTTCTATTCCTATACTCTTTTTTTCTCTCTGCCCTAATTTTTATTACTCTACATATTTTTTTCTCCTTCTTCTTCCTCTTCCTCTTCCTCTCCTCACATGCTCACTTCTAGCGCTTAGTGGTCTGATTCCATTTCATCCCCTATTTTTACTGTTTCTATGTACGCTTTGGTTTTTTCGTTTATTATTACATAATCTATAACTGATTGTCCTCTTTCGCTTATATATGTATATTCTCGTTTTCCTCCTTCTTCAATATTTCCGTTCATTATTGTCCAGTCTTTGTCCTCCACATAACTCTAGTAGTTTTCTTCCTTGTCCGTTTATTTTTTTGTCCATTGATTTTCTGATTTTTACTTTTCAGTTTATTAGTAATCTCTCTCTTCCCCTATTCTTGCATTGAAATCTCCCCCAATATTATTTTTTCTTCTTCCCCTTCCTTTATTTTGTCCTCTATGATCTTTTTAGTCTTATTCATTTCGTTCCCATAGATCGTCATGATGACAAATTTCTTTCCGTTTTCTGTCTTTATTGTTGTTTTCATTATTCCTTTTATTCCATTTTTTCTTCTTTCTCTTTTTCCCATTCTTTTCTTACCCCCACTATTATTTCCCCTTTTGCCCTTTCTCTTTTCCCTTCCCTTTCTGCATACTGTATTTCCCATATAAACTTGTCCAGCGTTTTTTCTTTCAATTTATCCATTCCTTTTCCTCTATCCAAGTTTCTATCATTCCCACCCTTTTAAATCTTTTTATATACTTATTATCACTATTTCCATTTGTTACCTTCTCATTGCTTCTATGAAATCAGCTATATATAGCAAAATAAGTTTGGGTTTATTGGACATCCCTATTTCAAAAATACATGTAATTATTCTTCTATCATCTTGTAGCTCTTCTATATTGTCCACCACATTTTTCTAGTATTTTCATTTAGCTTCATTTACAATTTTTGTCTGTTTATACTATCAAATGCCCTTTTTTATTCACTACCAATGCCTGCATTCTCCTTCAATTTTTCTACCTATTTCTAAGACATTTGTCTCTATTCTTTCTTTCATTCCTAGAACCTACTAATCAATCTGCTAACAGTTTTCTCTTTTATCTCCTTCTAAAGTTTTCTTTCTAATGTTTGTACGTAAATACTATTTCTTCTTTCTTTTGTTTTCCTTTAAGATGCATTGTTTTCCCACCACATTCTGCTAAGTGCGTATCTATTTTGCTACTTTTTATAAATATTTTTATTGTTCTACCACTAATCCACATATCCCCTTCAATATTTCCGTTTTCCTTTTTTTATATTTTTCTCTTATACATATTTCTTTTTACTTACTAATTTACTTTCTTTGGTTTGTACCTATACCCTTACGATATATGCTTGTTTTTTTCAAATTTATATTATATTGTTATACTCTTACATTTCTTTATACTGATGTCCTTTTTTTTCTTCTCCTCTTATCACTTTTTTTGTTTCTCTTACACTATTCGTTCCGCCAATTATTTTTCTTTCATATTTCTCTCTTGTTTTTTTAACCTCTTTTCTACTTTTCTTAGAATTCTTTCTACCTACCCTTCTACATTTTTCCATTTTTTGAACTTTTTTTATATATTTTCTTTACTGTTTTACCACTTCTTACTCTTTGTTTGCCCTATATTTAAAAAATGATGATGACGACCAATTGCCAATTTTTCAGTTTTACTTAAGAACTTTCGGTACCATGCAAGTCTTATGTAAATTCCTATGTCACATGCGCCACTCTCAAGGATGTAGTTTTTAAGAAAAATAATTTTAGATTTCACTATCATAAACATCAATTCTTTATGTAACTTTTATTTTATCTGTTCTTACTCTTTTTTTGTTTTTCATCTAAAAACATCTCTCTTTAATGATGACCCATTCTTCTATTTATCTACAGACTTCCTTCATTTATTGTTACACTGTCAATTGCCAATTCTTATTTTCGGTCCAAATCTCACATACATTCTTATGTCACGGGCGCCACTCTCAAGGATTCAGATTTTAACAAAACTAATTTTATATTTCACTATCATAAACATCAATTTCTTAAGGTAAGTGGTTTCCTCCTAGTTGGTTATGCTTTAAATTGTGTCTTGTTTAGGGATTCTTTCGGTTGGAGGTGTAGAATATAAGAATCAATTTTTTAATAGGAACTTAAGCCTTGATTAAGCTTAATGGTTTAATTTTTATATCCTACACTTCCAACCTTAAAGGGTCTCTAAACAAAACACAATTTAAATCAATTTTTTATGTAACATTGATCGGATCTTTTCTATCTACTCTTCTACCTATTCTTCTATTTCTTAATCTCCATCTATCGCTATTTTATACATTTTTTTAATATTTTCATTATCTTTACTGTTTTGCCTTTTCTTACTCTTCTTTTTTCTCTTACATTAAAAAATCTTTTTTTAATGAAGACTCACCTTTTATTTATTTATAGGCCTCATTCATTCATTGCCAATTATCTTGTCTTATCCATGTTTTCATATAAATTTATTCATCCCCTTTTTGCGCATAATTTGTTTGCTCTCCCAAGTATAGTGGCATACATATTTTGTTATTTTCGTATATTCAGTCTGTTGGAATTTTTAATTATTTTTTTAACGATAGGTGGCGTTTCTAACGCACGCCCAAAAAAAACTTTTTATAGCTCATTTTACGTTCTGAGCAACTGAGCAAATTACATTAATTAATTCTTTTTGCATAATGGTTCAAAAGTTGTGAATTTTTTCATTTAATGTATGTTTGTACTATTGGAATTTTTAATTGTATTTTTGAACAATAGATTGCTCTTCTTGCGCAGGCATAGAAATTTTAATTTTTTGATGCTAAAATAAAGGATGCCACTTTGTTTTTTTCTTTTATTTTAGCAGTCGCATTTTATTTCTCTCTTTTTTCGAATTTTCTGGTTACGATAAGTAACTCTTCCAGATCCTGGCAGAATACGTTCAGTTGTAATCTGCTGTAACCTTAGTTTGGGCTATGTTATTTCATAATTTATGTTAATTTAACCCAACTTAACCCAAACTTAATAAATTAACATAAAATAGTTAGGTTGGATTAGTTCAGCCCGAAAATATCAATAATTCTATTACAAAAAAATTCCCATACACTTAACATTGGAAATTAAATAATTCATAACTTTTTTTCATAACTAACAGTAGGAACATTTCCTAAAAAAATTCTTAGCACTTATGAATTCAGAAGTCGATTTCCTATAAAATTTCAACAAAGTTTATGTAGTTAAAGTAAAGTCTTACCTTGTTTTTCTTTCTTTTACCTCACTTAGCATATCCTTAATACTTTTTTCTTGTTTCTTTAATATTTTTGTACTTTAGCATTATAATTAAGCACGGAGATAAAAACCCACTACAACAGTGACTATTTTTATTAAAAGTATTCGATTATGTTATGGTCTGTTATGATGAACTCGATGGAACCAGTGTTTAATTAGGGTAAATCCGAGATAGTTTTGTTTTACTTGAGAAATTCAATAAAGAAAAATTTGAGCAACAAGTTAAAACTTTTAACACAGTCAATTTAAACATGTTGTTACACAATGAAAATAAAGCATATGGTTTATAAAAATCAATAATCGTGTAGCTAAATTGACGATTTCACTCTAATCATTGATTCTAATTTCTTCTTGCTTTTCTTATCCTTTGTTTGTTACTTTCAGATGACGTTAAAACTGATCTCTTTATTCCCCTCTTCACGATGGGTGTTAAAAAAACAGATACAAGATGAATTGAATTTTCTTAGAGTAATACAGCTACAATCCAATGTGATGTTTTTCGAGTTGTCTTTCTATGGTGGTTTAGGACTTGCGGGGCGATAACTTCTTGTTTCTGGCTGTGGATCTCAAATATTATCTGAGACATCAAGGAATCTTTCGCGGATGTATTTAGTTGACATTAGGTTTCCGGTCCACAAGAGGCTCACTCTGAGGATGTTGATCGGATATTGGAAATGCATAGTCCGGAATCGCTGATGGACTGAAAATAAAAATCCTGCTGGCTTTAAACTCTGGAATTGAATTAGATGGTATTGCTGCTTTACCCCAGCTTTCAGATAAGAGATGTTTAAACTGTAGTCATTTTATTTGTCTAACTTTTTAGCGATTTAACCATCCACTATCTAATGATTGCAAATAATGTGTTGTGTGGCTTGGGAACAAACCATGGTTATGTCATCGTTAACTTACGAAGTACAATGCGACAAATCCCTATCTAGAATCAACAATACCTTCCCATTTGAATTTGAAGCGTATGGTAATTTTGCCTACATATAAATTTTGTATTTACCTTTTAATATGACGACCGGGGGTAGAAAAAAATTATCTGCACTGCAACAAGCAAGTTCTTCTCTGCAGAGGAAACGAAATGGATGTCCTTAAAGTCTTTTTCAGTAAAACCTAACCCGATCGGTTGTAGAGCTGAAGACCGGCTTCATTAACATTGAAGATGGAACCAGGCTTTCCAAAAAGGTCGTTTTCTCTAGAACTAATTCTAAGAATTTAAATTAAAATACTTAGCTACAAGTGAAACTAATTTAATCCGGCAACATTAAATTTGTGTTTCAAGTTTAACTGTTCAGCAAAATGGTAAGCCAACTGCCAAATATCATGCATGGTTAATAGAAAGCCATCTTTTTGCATCTTCTTAATATGCGTTACTAATTTTTGTTTGTTTCTTCAAACAGCCAATTTGGACCCAATCTTTTGGTCTTGGTAAACTTATTTTGCTTTATCATCTTTCCAAAGTTTTGCACCGAATATTAAAATTTTCAACTACTCTTTTCATAACCATACCAACTGCTAGAACATCTATTGCCTAGTGTAAATATTTCTCGCTTGAAGAACTTCTTACGCATGTCCCCATTACGCATGTTGTCGGCAATTGTACAACATACAGAAAAGTGCCATATACCGTACATTATACTACTATACCGTACTATACCGTATTACAGTTTGTACAACACATATTCACCAAATGAGCGACTAGTTATGATTACTTAGTAGATAATTGTACACGTTACAAAATTTCAGGAGTATTTCACAAACACGAACGTAACTCAAAAAAATCGACCTTTAGGTGCATCGATGTAATTTTCAATGACTCTACATCAAATTACTACATGCAATCTATCGTAACTGTGGAAAAAGTTCAATGTTGCAGGGAATCTGGTTATACACTCAAAGGTAAAATAATTTTGTAACTGTTGGTTATTGCACCATTGGACACTGGCGGTATAAGAGATCGGCTTATACCGGAGATCGTTTAAAATATTGCTTTATATTTACAGTTACAGTTTAACAATATTATCTAATGTATTTGTACTTCTCGTAATACAAATATTATATTGCAAATTTATGAGAAAAAATGGTTAAATAAAACATATGTTTCTGAAAATTTATGTTTAAAGTAGTTAAACATAAAAAAAATTTATTAATTTCTTATAAACCCTTTATATTTTTAAATTAGTTTACATGTCGCAAGAAAGCTTGCATAAATCTATATTTCGCAATTAGCATAGTTTCATAATGTGTGTAGCGTGCATTTTAATAGCTTGCACTTTTACAGTAGGTCAACATTGCGCAACAATGATCACTGCAATGTACTTTATGTTAAAATGCTTAATTTACAATTCAAAAAAGTACCGCTTAGGTACTGAATACCTTGGCTACTGGCTTTTATTCATGGTCCTTCAAAGAAACATCAACCAGAGCCGTCGAAAATACTTTCAGATTGGGCAAATTTTGCCAAAAACAACGTACTCATAGGTACCATCACCGGACATCAACCGCCGGTCAAATACAAAATTTCAACGCTTTCGACAGCATCACATCATGTATAAATACTTATTGAAATTTAAAGTAAATATCATACAAAGTTAGTTGTTGGTCACTGCCACTACCATACATTCTGGTACCGCTTAGGTACTGAATATCTGGGTTAATGGATTTTATTTAATTCTTATATGATTAAAATACTATTACTAGAATTTGGTAATGAAAAGAGGAAATATGCCCGAAAAATTAAATATGAATTTTACTTAATAAGAAATAAATTAAAACTAAAATTATAACACATAGTTAGTTTCTAGTTACCGTTCTCTATAATGTGAAATAAAAATTTTTATCTTTGACATTTCTAATTTTAATTACATTTTCGGCTGCAAATTGATATCATTGGAATGTAAAACTTTCTTTTAACAATGATTAGTTTACAATACATAAGCTTGGTTGTATAAACAATAATTAGTCTATTATTAAGTAAATGTTATTATTGTTAAACGTAATGTAATTAATAATATTTCTTATATTATGTACTTACTAACCAGAAAAGTAATAAATTATAAATAATTATAATTTATTCTGCACTAATTTGATCTCGTATTATTTGCTACTAATACTTACTACTTTTGACCCGGAGTGTACTATTGCCAGTGCACGCCTTAAAATTCTATAAACTGCTACATTTCACTTGCACAATACTTCCATGCTTGCGATGGACCGCATGTACATTCTACGGTAATGCACCAGCCATCTCTTCTGCACGACAATCTAACCCTAAATTACCCTAGAAGATGCTCTTTGTGGTAAAGCAACAAATAAGGACAATTTAATGTTTCTTTTATTTAATCAACCAAAACATGGGTTTTCTAATTTTTGACGCTATTCGAATTAATGAAACCGTTATTTTCTAAAACAAAACTTGTAAACTAAACACTTTTATTTTTCTGTATTCTCTGATGTTTCAATAGCTAAGCTTTAATCAACTAACTCATACTAAAAGAAAAAATACAAGTTCTTAGATAAACTTAAATAATTTTGAAAAACGTAATGGTTCGTGATTGTTATAATTCATAAGCAAAGTTTTGTTTTTGAAAATTTCAAGTTTTATTTATAATCAAGTTTGTTCTTATGACTTTAATGTAGGTTGCGTTCAGGTGGAATATGTCACAGTATTCTTCAATGACATTTAACGATAAATTTAATTTCATGGATATGTTTGATCACTAGGTAATTGAGTTTCATTTCACCCATTTCATCAGTTACAAAAATACAGCTCGTAATTTAATTTTGGAAATTCAAACGTTCAAGATTATATGCAATTATTCCTTTTAAAATCGAACATAAAAAGTAAATAAAAATCCGCACGGATGAAATAACAAAAAAAAAGAGATAAAAATGATGTCGCATATTTGAACCGAATCAGAACATTTCACCCAAAATTATAAAAGCACAAAATCATTGCTGATGTGACAAGAGAAATACCAAATTTTCACCAAAACTGTAATTCCGATTATTTCAAACATTTTAATTTGCGAAACATAAAAAAATCGACAAATACATGGAATAAAATGTTAAGCTTTATAACATTTTTTCAACCACGAAATTACAGTCTTCATCTTTTATAAGCGCTTTTGTGGCCTCGCATCACACGTATTGATTTTCTTCAACTTTTATTAGAAATGAATGGGAATTACTAATAAAAAAATGTTTCAAGATTTACTACACCTTCATGTCATTCGCCACTTATATAAAAATTTTAGAAAATCATTCTTTATCTTGAGATTTTCTCTTATATCTTTCTGGTTGTGATTTTTCCTTTTATACAGTAGTCTATTCTTTCAGGATTTGGAAAAATTTAACATGAGAACGTCTAGTCTCAACTTCATATAAGCCGTTTTATTTCGTATAACTTTCCAGCTTTAAAAATCTTTATTTTGATTCGCTCTTGTTTAAAATTGAATTGTTTTTTCGAAAAAGGTAATCGAGAACACTGTTTTATATTCATTATGTTTCAATAACGCGCGCCTATTTAAAACTGTTCAATAATAAATTAGTTTTCTTTCGTGAAATAAATCGTATATAAAAGACGAGTTTTTAAATTCTTTCTATTTTTTCTTCTGTTTATTGAAACAACTTTTACAAATAGAAAAAAAAACAAAACATGTTGTGTTAAAATTCCCATTGTTGTTGTAAACGAATCTATTCAAGTGAAGGTTGTTTCAAAATCAATTCTGTACGAAACCGACATTTTTGATTAAATGTTTGTTATGTACACTCTTGAACAAATAAAACGGACAGTGACAATTTTGTTCCAATTTGTCCTTAAAACTTGTTTTCAGTTTTGCATAGATTTTTACCATTTTCTGTCAATAATGTCATTTTTAAATTTCCCAACACATCGTAAAAAAATTTAATGACTAAAAATGTATTTCACATAATGACCCTACAGTAAACTATTCCTACAACTTCTACATCTTGGCGCCAATTTTAGAGCTCAAAGACATCGCCGCTTCTGAAAATTTTAGCGAACCACAGTGAAAACTATAAGTAGAAAGTATTTTTGTTATTCACCTAGATGTTAATTTGTAGTACCAATGGTAGTACCCAAATACTAAAGTCTGTATACTATTGGCGCGGAGTAATAAATCATAATTGCTTGAAATAATTCTTTATTTTCTTGTGAAAGCGGTAATTCTACGGTTAAGTAAAAACCAATAAATTCTAACCAAAATACGATCATTGTGCCGCTCTTGCAGCATATCGACCCATCTAGGGTCTGAGAACAATAGTTTAATCTGTGTAAACATGTTGCCATAAGCCCAGGTACTGACGAAACGAGAATCATAGCCGTAGATGTGGGTATTATATCAAGATACAAAAATAATGGTATATAATACGTAAGAAATAAAATTTGTAATGTGATCTACTACACAAATAAAATAAATAACATACAACCACATAATAATTCATATCAAGGTAGATTTTACTATTATAATATATTTACCTACTAAAAATATGATTTTCCAAACGTATCAGGTACCTACGCCATTGCAATACGGGAGATTCGATAATTCTGACACGTTTATTACTCCGCGCCAATAGTATACTGAGTATAGCGCAAAGTCGCGTAGTGTTTTTTACATTTGAGTTTATTATCTATAACCTGCTGAGATTGTTTTGTTGTCAGATCAATTAAATCGAACGTTGAATACAAGTATAATATAAATTGTTTCTTTTCGCTTTTTTTTTGATGTACCTACTCAATAACGCAAGCGTACGCTCAACACCAAAGTCGACCATGCGGAAGGAAAAACCACTTTTAAGAATCCCCTGAAAGTATTGATTCTCCTGTTGCTCAAAATTTTACCAGAATGGATTCTGTAATTATATCGGTGGAAGAATGTCAGGTTCTTCTTGGAATTAAATTCGGTTCCGGTTTCTTCCGGGAATTTCATGGTGCAATTCTAAATTATCTGGCAAAAATTATCAAAATTTTGAATCCTTTATGGACCAATTACTATTTTGAAAAAAATGTTGTTAAATGGTTAACTATTGTTTTAGATAGTAATAAAATTTTTAATAAGATCCAAATACATACATTTTTATTTATACAAAAATTTAACAAAATTACATGTTTTAATAAACAATAAACTTAATAACTAACCTTTTGATGACTTCGGTCGTTGTGGAATTTTTTTATGACCTTGATGATGATGTTATTTCTTTGCCTTCCAAATTTCTATTTTCGAACTTCACTCGTGATAATTTTATTTTTGTTTATATGATCGTGGATTAGTTATCCATTCACTACAAAGTTTGGTAAAGAACAAAGGCGGGCAGCGACAAAATTTTATCATTGGTCACTTAATTTTATTCAATTTGATAATGAGTCACTTATTCATTTCTTTATTTAATTTACATTGTTACCAGTTTGTTGTGAATACATTCAAATTAAAATAAACATTTAAGAAGTCGCTTAAAAACCTAGTCGAAACTCGTTGCCGGTGAGTGGGTAGCAGGGAGTTTTCAAAGAACGTTGATGGAGGTTTTGATGCGACACTGGGCGCTACCTAGAAAGACCTACCAAATTATCCTTAAATTGTAGATTAAGAAAAGTAAACCGTACAAACTCGTAGAAGAGAGACTAAAGAATATATTTTGACGAGAAGCAACATCAATCAATAGTAATACAAACAATAAAATTCGAAATCACAAAGTATAAGTTATCACAGTTAAATATCTTAATTACAATTCGATCGTATTAAAAATTTAAATCTAGTATAGACGCCACAAATATGTCTCGGCGTATGAGTGACTTATTCGCAACGATACTCGACATGTGCAAAAATTGTTAAAAATTTAGTCAATATTTAACACATGATTTGAACTAATTTATCATGGATGAATTCATCGCTTTCAAAAGTAAAACTTGAAAGTAAGTAAACCCACGATTCGTTAATTGAAATCAATTTCAGTTTACAAACGGTACCCGAATGTTTATTTAAAAATGCAAATGTAAATACAAAATCGTTTTGTACGTACATGACATCAAAATAGTAATATAAATTTACACTTAAATTCTGAACACCTTTTTAGAAATATATCGAGAACAGCTTTTTTAAAGGATTATGGTTAGCATCACCATGTAGCTCCAAGTTAGATATGGAAGCGCAATAACTAACGAGCTGCCTTTTTGGAGTGACCCCAAATATTAATCACCGATTAGCAGTATCGGATGTGCATCCCTTGATGTTAAAAGTATTATCACACCATGGCGGCGAGTCGTCCTGTAGTACCATAGATAACGATGCTAAGTAATTAAAATTCTAGAATGACAAGATGGCGATGTAGCCACATGTGGGTTTTAAAATAAAAATCGACCTACGCATTTCCGACGCTTTATTCTAAAAGAACGGCATAATAAAAAATTAACGTCACAACCATTTTAATTAATTTTTATCACAAATGATTAGTGTCCATTATAAATTCATTTTGAATGTATTTTACCGAGTGCTAACAATAAAATTATATTTATCGGTTGGGTGTTCATTCACGAGTGCCTATTTTCCGTGCACTTTTCCTACTTGAATTAACTCACTTATTTTTAATTTTTACACTTTCCAGTCGCTTAAAGAAGTGCCTTTTAAATTTTCTCACGTAAAACACTTTCCACTTTTTAAACGCTTATCAAAATAAATATCCGTTTTACTAAAACATCACTTGTAACTAAACAAATCTATTTAATTACACAAACAAATCTAATTTTTCTTTTTAATTAAATTATTGATCGGTTTTAGAAACCTTTCTCTAACTTTAATTTTACGTTTGATTTGAATAGAACATTTATTATAAATTTAATATTAATCAAATTTTAATTTAAAAATTTGTTTTATTATTTAAAATAACTTTTTCAGTGCAATATCTTAAACTCAAAAGTGTTTTTTATTTTTGCTTAAGAAGAATGATTACCATTTTAGATCGAGTCTGCTGATGTTTTTCGTTTATTCTTGTGCAACTAGTGATTTTGACCCATATTTCATCATCATATACCATATGTTATGTAAAATTACACGAAGTCTTCATTAGTCAATAAAATGGTGTGAATGTATCAACCCCATTTTTGACAGGTGTGTAGTCACTGCGGTAATTGAAGATATATTGTTTTCAGTTTTTTCAACAACATAACCAAATTCACGTTTTAAATTTCAGCCAACCAATAAAAATTAACATTGTGCAATTAATTGATAATAAAAATTAATATTTACGTCACACTCGCGCTCCAATTTAATTTTCGAGTTTTATCGTTGTGCAACCACGTTTTCTGTTAAACAAAAAAAAATATTTCAGGGGTAATGCGAAGCAAAAACGTTAAATCTATATCTGCAGCATGTTGCAAAATATAAATTAAAAATTTCCTCGACATGAAAGAAAATTATTGGTCAACGCAAATTTGTTTTTTTTTTTGGAACGTGCAATCGGCTTTGTAATGTAACGAACGTAACGATCAAAAGTAAAATAACCCAAGCACGTAGCGTAATCATCCATCTTTCTTTGAAAAACTGAAAACGCATTCATTGTCCGCTCTATGTTCTCCTCAAGTTTCGAACGATAAAACGAGAGCGAATCCTTATAGAAAAACTAATTTTTTTTGGCTGGTTTTATGTTATAAAGTAACGTAACAATCCTTTGTTTGAGATATTAAGAAAGTTCAAGTAAATGTTGTTACACAAACACGTTTTGCATTTAAATGTCCTTACTAGGATAACTGATATTCTAAAAGTGCGTAAGGATTACGTAATGTTTTGCATTTTAAATACCCTTTGTTTGGATCGAGTCGAGCTTTAAAAAGTTTCTTATTTTCATACTGTATAATAAGGTAGTAGTTTAGTAAGGATAAAAATTGGATAAGTAAATTTACAACTTAAAATCCTGAACTGGCAAACTTTGTTGTTGGGTAGCTTTAAAACAATTAAGACGCAGTTGCTACGAAGAAATACGGGTTTAGTAGTTAAACAAAGTTACATATGTTAGCAAACAAGACAGTTTAATGTACCCTTCCGGGTATATTTTCTTTAAATCTTTTAAGAAAGGAGGAAGCAGAGGGACATCGATTCAAAATTATTTATCGATCGAGCTTTAAATTTTACTCTACTTATAATCAAGTTTATTATTGAATTAGTGGCCAACAACTCTGTTCACAATGGTGCTAATTCACTTAGGACGAGAGCGAGCGTCCGTTACGTCATTGCGGTCATCGACTACTTAAAGACATTGTTAGGGTTGGCAAGGGACAAATTCGCAACGAAAGCTCATCAGGGACGATATCTACGTTAGATGATCTTATTTCATTGTGTGTTCTGCTTTTACAAGTTTCGAGAAATTGCTGATTGTTGTATTAAATACTTCAGAAGAAAGGAAAATAAGTAGAGGAACAAAAATGTCTTATCGGAAAGCATTGACTTTTTTATCACGGAGAAAAGTTATTTTTACGACCGTTTGTTGATAAAATCGTTATGTGATATAATTCAAGTTCACATTCGCTTTTAAGCGAAATTATTTACAATATAACATCTAAAGCAAAAAATATTTGTAGATTGTCCGCTAAAGGATAACGTACCTGCTTGTAGATTCCATTGAATTTTTACAACGTTTACATCGATTTCTGAAATATTGATTCAATTAGAAACTAAAATCGGTTAAAAGTTTCTTACGTACTCAAACTATTTAGACCGTTCTAAACATTTTTCTAAATTTCCAATGTTATTTTAAATTAACTTTCAATTACCTTATTAACATGTTTTTTCTGCAGACAATCTTTTACGTTTGATTAATTTTGATTCCAACATGTATGTGCTTTAGATGGGTAGACATTGAAGTAATTAAAATTGGACGACATCTTGATTTTTTTTGTTGTGTGTAGTTTAATTGCGACGACAATGTAAGTCTTATATCAGCTTTCTTCCTTGTGTCTGTTTTCTGGTTGAAAACATCTCCTAAAAAGTTACCGTTTGTTCACAGAACAAATAGTAATTACCGACCTGGTAAAACTTTGTAAGTAATTTAGTTATTAGTTCTTCTTCTTTTTAATATTAAATTTAATTTGTAACTTTCTGTTTGATAAAAATCTATCAATCTCTCTCCTTATATACAGGTGGCCCATTAGTTCGAGGAAGGTTGATATCTCGAAAAATATTGGGGTTAGAAAAAAGCTTGTGCAATACAAGTTGTGCAAATCAATAAGCTGCACATTTTAAAATTATTTTCGTTTATACAAGGTGTTTCATAAAAGAGCAACATACCAAAGTTATGTTTTTTAAATTGAATTTCCTCGAGAAATTTTAATGTAACTTTATGCATTATACTGTACCGTAATTTGGTATTTTAAACTGAGTAACCCCCTTTACGGCCACTTAATTTGTTTGACTGGTATTCGATTTCGTACAATTACAAATAAACTAAATCTAAAAAATTAGGACCAAAATTGTAACCGTTAACAATTAAGTTAGAGTTGGTCGATACCATATCACCAGCCTCAATTCGGGACCTGGAGAAATCCACAGCCCTGGCTGGAGGTCCAGTTCCGTGGCCACACAGCTCCTCTCAAAACCCGTGCAACAGCTCTAGCCCAGGAATACTCCACGGTCACCTGCAGCAGCATGCCCAGCTCTACTCGCACCACGATTATTTGGTGTTCGATTAAAGAAACGGCGGACAGCAAATGGTTCAAATTTGCCCCAACCGAAAGACGAAGGGGTTCACTGGGATAGGATTAAGAGATGGATTCCAGAATCCAACTTGTTAATGGTTTGTTTATAATAATCAATCGATTCTAAAAATTACAAAGCTTTAGCTAACTAATATTTACACATTTCGAAAATATAATTAGTTGTCTACATAATTTTCAAAATAAATCAGTACGCTTTCGGATGACCGCAAATTAAAAGAATAAATGGTGAGGTACATGAACCGCATTCCAAACATCATGGCTACCCAAAAAAGTGCTCTATCTTTTACCAAGAAATTAAATAATTAATTAAATGAAAATAAATCTTGGTTTACCCATACGAATTAATTAAAATAAATACGAGCAAGTATACTTACTCATAAATCACAAGTTCACAACTTATTTTTAAATTATCTTTAAAACGTTTTGATTTAATGTCCTCACAATTCGGCCTTCAAAACGGAAAGAACCAACAATACAAAATTTTAGTGCTTATCTAAGGTGGCCCGCGCAACGTTCTCAATATCACTTATAAATTAATAATCGCTGGTGAAAACTCGGCGGTTTTAAAACAAATTTGTTTATAACTAAAAATAGAAAACTAATAGTACATAACGTAAACTAAAAACGTTACAATACATAGTGTTTAAAATAAAGGGTTTTGTATTATTGCACTTTTTCCAAAAATTACGTTTAGAAAAAATTAAATAACTTAGTTATCCTGAAATTTATTCAACTGCGATTTTGTAGCTTTAATATGCATTACATGTGTTAACTAAAGCTAGTTGTTCACCTTTCTAACCTTGCTAAGTTTTGAGTAATCAATTATTTAAATTGAACTTCCTAAATTCAAGGATAACTTGATTTTTTAGCAATAGCACCACCTAATTTTTTATGTGCCGTGGAACGTGGAATTTTATAAGCATTCTAATGATAAGGTTGTGGGTATCTAACACTTACGGATTTTTGCGGATTTTTGAATATTCCTAGATTATATTACTAAATTCAGTGCGTTCACCAGGTATGAGCGTTACTTGTTTGCTACATTTTGCGACATAGAAACCTGTCAGATATGTCAGTTGTTAAAATACGGGGGAAATATTTACAACCTTTAAAACGCTGTTTTTATTTGTCTGACAATTACCGTTTACTTAATTCAGATTTGAAAACTTCGATCTTTCAAATTTTAAGCAAAGAATGTTAATGACAGTGAAGAAGCGACACTTGTCAATTTTGCATAAGCGTTTGGCCATTTTGAAACTCCAAATTTAGTGGCGTTCTTAAATCTTACGATAAATACGTGGAAATACTTTTCTAATTATTAAATTTTGACAAGAAGCCTATGAACTAGATAAGATTTTTCTTAGTTATTTATCGTAAAATCAAAAAACACCAATAAATTTGGTGTAGAGCTGACGTACCAAACACGTTCAGTTGAAACTTTTGGTAGCAGTTACGGAGCTGCTAAATAAATTGTCAGTTCAAAATGCCCTAAAACAAACACAAATATGCATCAATTCGAATGGCCTATTATTTTCCCTACTAAAAAACCTATGACATCAAGGTCATTCAGATTTGAATATCAACAATCCTCAAGCGTTTATTACTGCAAACGTGAATACATAGGTATAATGAACGTTTAAATAAAAAACTGGGCTGGACAGCCAGTGGAATTGAATTGATTTCAATATTTTTACAGTGTACACAACAGTACAGCAAAATAACGCGTCCTGAGTATTTTGCATGTACAAATATATTACTTAAAAATTTCCAGAAATGAATGATTTGTTGAGCTACGTTCGTGTATGTATACAGTCAGCCCCCTTAACTTTTATCCATTTTTATTTAAAAGCTCAAATTAACACATTGTACACAAAAATTGAGTTCTTTCATATGGTACTCATTACAAATGTGACAGCTCAAAATTGTTTGAGTAGGTTTCATAACCTCAAAATCTTAAATTAGAGTAGGGGTCGAGTGGGGTCTCAAACGAAAGCTTATTTAAATTTGCATACAACTGTGAAGTTTTGGAGTAAAATCTTAAAACGCTTTAAAATAAAATGAAAAAACGCCATGCCGGTAAAAGCATTAGTGTCAAGTAATATTATTGTTGTTTCTATGGAAACTACTTTAAACAGAACAAAAAGTAAGGTTGACATCAGAAAACTAACTAAAACTATTATTAAAGCAGATGCTCGAAGCGACCGCCTGCGACTCCAAGACAATGATACAACCTTTCTTCAGTTTCTCTACGTACATTCCTTAAAACTTCATCATTAATTTGTCTGCATTGATCAGTTATTCTAAAACGCAACTCTTCTATTGTTTGCACTTCAGTTTTGTAAATTTTTGACTTTAAATAACCCCATAAAAAAATCTAATGGGGTTAAATCGGGTGATCGGTCAAGCCACTCAAAAAAACCTCTTCGACCAATCCACCGGTTTGGGAAACTATTATCGAGATAGTCTCCTACATTTAAATAATAATGAGCGGGAGCTCCATCCTGTTGAAAGATAATATCCTAAAAAAAATAATGATAAATTGAGAATTAACCATGTTGATAGCTAGTTACTCTATGGAATTCTGGATTTTCTTGAGCGATTTCTTGTATTCTTGGAAATATTTGCCTTTCTAATAATTGGAGATAAATTTCCCCAGTCAAATTTCCTTCCAGAAAATACGGACCAATGATATGTCCCCCCATTATCCCACACCAAACATTCACCTTTTGAGGGTACTGAGTGCTAGTAACCCTAAACTGATGAGGATTAGTGTCCGACCAGTACCTCACATTTTGCCTGTTAACTTCTCCATTTAGAAAAAATGTACATTCATCAGAAAAACATATGCGGCCCAAATAATCAGGTTCTTCTCTTATGTTATTTATTATCTGTTCGCAAAACTCCATTCGTCTGTCGGATCATCTTCATTAATTTTATGTACAAATTTAAGTTTGTACGCATGAAACTTGTTTTTTTAAATACTTTTTAACTGTACTCTTACAACTACCTTGCTGCTCCGCAATAAAATTTGTGGTAGCAGTGGGATTTTCAACAGCACTCGCCAAAATATTCAATTGCAATTCTTCGGAAATAGAAGGACGACCTGAACGTTTTTATGCGAAACGCTACCAGATTCCATGAATTTTGACAATAGTTTCCTGTAATATCTGCGATCGATTTGACGGTCAGGAAACCTAGCATTATACAAGCGGACTGCCTGATGAAAATTTCGATTGGTTCTCCGAAGATTATAATGGCTTCAACTTTTTCTATTAATTTTCTTTGCATAGTTAAGAATTCTAATAACAAGATACGAATGATACTTGTTTGACGTTTTAAACTACGTTTAAATATGTACTTCTCAAACTAAGCTGTCTTAAATATTGACCGTTCATATGGTTACCAATGTTGCCATGGATATGGAATAGGAGCAAGCCTGCTTATTTAATTTACTAAGCCGAAAACTCTTTAAAGTTTTCTTGTTGCCAGCTAGCGATAAGTTGATTATTTTGCTTTTAAACTCCATAGCTGTATGCAAATTTAAATGAGCTTTCGTTTGAGACCCCACTCGACCCCTACTCTAATTTAAGATTTTTGAGGTTATGAAACCTACTCAAACAATTTTGAGCTGTCACATTTGTAATGAGTACCATATGAAAGAACTCAATTTTTGTGTACACTGTGTTAATTTGAGCTTTTAAATAAAAATGGACAAAAGTTAAGGGGGGGCTAATCTCAGATTATTTCAGTTTACGTCACAATGACTCAGTTATGGATTCGTTTTTTTTAACGACTGACTTTAAAAGAAGTGAGATCTTCTACTTTACTTTTTTGCGATTGCACTAAGTCAACGCCAAATCTAGAAAGCGAATAGTTGATGAGAATTAGTTAATGGCAGGAATGCAGATTGTTCAGTATTTAAATGAGCTACGATACTCAAATCGAATAGTTGCTCAATTCAGTTGCTTAAAAAAGCGTCTTTCGATACCTTAAATTCTAGCCTATACTTTGTGTCAGCTGATTTTGTTAAAAAAATTACCAAATGTCAAAGAAAATTCCAACTTATACCACCAAGTATACTAGACTTTTTGTCTAGCGCACGCTGTAACAGCTGGAAGTGGGTGCAACTTTTCTCTGCAGTAGATATAGTTGACAGGTGATTATCCAATGCTCGTCAAGTCCGCTGGTGTTGGTTTTTGAGTTTCCTTTGAGATGAGTTGACAACAGGTATACCAGAGTGTTGCGCCACGGTGTTCTGGGATTTTAAGGATGTCTTGCGCATTAACTTTCTTCAAGAGCTTTGAACTGTTAACGTTGCACATTACTGTAACCGTTTGGATGAGCAAAACTGACATATTGAAGGAATAGAAATGGTTTCTCTATTAAAAACATTATTTTTCTTTATCTTAATGCACGTCCTCATACAGCAAAAGCGCGAAAAACTAAAAACAATAAACTATTACATGTTTTGACCCTTGAAAGAGTCTCTACAAAGGCAACGATTTGACAGTAAAAGCCTTTGTGCGCAATTGGCTTGATACACAACCTCTATCTTTTTACGAGAATGGCATAAATAAATTGCCTATCCGTTGGGAAAAATATATATCTAAACATGGAGATTATGTAGAAAAAATAATATCATACTTCTATGTTTCTATCTCTTTTTTAACATTTTAAAAAATACAACCCGATTTATATTTGATTTGCCCTCTATTTATTAGAATGGATTTTTGCAAAAGATTTGCCGTACATTTTCATTGTAAACGTTGTTAACCATTATGGATATTTGAAACTTGTCAAAAGGCAGTTCAAATGGAATTCAAGCCTTTTTATCGAAAAATCAAAAACATCGTTCTTTCTCCCAAAGTTTCTGTGTATACCATTTCTTTTCTTTTAACTGTGACAAAAATTATAGATTAAACTTAAAAGTATTTTGGAATTGACTTTATATCGACTTTGTTGATGGTGCAGGCTTTCTCAACGTAAATAAGAGTTGAAAAAACAGATACCAAATCAGTAGACAACCTTGAATACAACATCGTAGGATTTTACTTAGTGGTTTTGTTATTTATAGAATAATTTTTTGCAGTAAATTTGAAATCTTTATGCCGTAAGAAAAGTAAAGAATAAACATATTACATTACTGCCAATTACAAGGCGTTAGCAACTTTTTTTATTTTGTCAATTTTAATTTCATTACAATTAACTGTACACATTTTTAATTTTTGCTTCGTTTTAAAATATGATAAAAAAAGTATTAATAACACAATTTTGATCCTTTGCAATTTGAATTTTAATTGAAATTCATTTGTTGAATTACCATTAATTAAAAAGTGCCAAAAGTCTCAGCAATTAGGGCAGTTAAAAATGTTTCAATAAAAAGAAATAAAAATTAGAGTTACATGGTAAACAGAATTTTGTAACTTGTTTTTTATTATAAATAAATGAAAAATCTTTGGAATTTTCTTGGTTTTTAAAGGAATTTTTCTAGTGTTCTTGCAAAAAATCTGAAATTTCCCTTAAACGACGCGCTTGAAGAAACTAACATTTTCAACTTCTTCAAGAATTGAGCCAAATTTGTTTGACAAGTTTTTGTTTTTTACTTTTGGTACGAGAACAACAAGATCAAAAATATTTACTTTAGTATTATCTAACCTTAAAGAATCTCATTCAATGTTGGGTAACTCAAATATAGTTTTTGACTCTTTTTACATTCAAATTTTCTCCGTTTGTTATTCTTGAATTCAGTCTTGTTTTCTTAGGTTCTATATGTAATTCATATTACTTTACTAGCTCTCTCAAAATTAAAATTAAAAACTTCGTCTCTTTCCGTTCGCTTTCTCTTCAAAACTCTATGTTTTTGACTAGAGTTGATGCTAAGTACCTACTTGTTGCAATCTTCTTTTTGAAGTTTGATACTCAATAGCAGTGTAACAGAATAAAATTTAGCAATACTGTAAAAGCACAAAATGAATTCACACGTACACTCTCAACTTGAAATGAGAAGAATCAGACTTAAAATGTAAAATGGCGTCATGCCCTTTCTATTATTTTTATAAATCCAACAAAATCTTCTCAAACATTGTTCAAATGAAGATATCCAACAATAAGTGATATTTTTTTGTAAAGAGACAACACTGTAAAATTTGGTAGCTTTAACTCTTGATACAATCTTTTCCAAAACACATTTACCCGCTAACTTGATAAGTTCATTGAGTAGTTTTGGTTACGTATGTACCTTTTGATTGTGAGTTTTTTAATTGGTCGTCGTTCTGTTTGTCACCACTCTGTATTTTAAATTTCAAAAGCTTTCTTCTTTATTTTTACACTTTCAATTCCTACTTCTAAAAGTTAATCATCATCTCTATGTCCCTTAAAGAGAATATTTTGTCTAGCTAAGAACAATATACTCTCAATTATCGGAACTAGCATTTCCTTGTTTTTCAGGTTTGTGAGATGTTTTAATGAAGTTTTTTCCACCTTGTACAGTATAAATATGGTATTTTTTCCTTGGGTGCTTTTCAAGTTTCCGTTTTTTCCAAGCAACTTTTCAAATTCAGTGAGTGGTTTTGTAACTAAGCCTTTCAAAAGCATGACATTTCTTGAACCACTTCTATTTTCTCCAAACAGAAACAGTGAACAATATTTACAAAACAACGTTTTTAATTATGCGGAATGCACCAACCAATTGTATAGGGTGCGGCAGAAATAACTTCCACATTTTAAAAAATTACTGTGGAGTCGCCCAAGCAGGTAGAGTGGTGGGATACATTCCGTAGAGTACATATGAAAGTCACCATGCCGTGGTTGGGTGAGCATCGATGTTTTGTAGTTGAGGTTTTTTTAAAAAATGGAGATTTTGTAACTGCGACGCAGAAGGCATTTCACACTAAAGAACACAATCTAGAAGACTTCTGCTTTCAACAGGATGGAACTACGGCCCATACAGCACGTCTTCCATGCAATATTTTGCAGGAGATGTTCCCGCGTCGAGTGCTCTCCTTACCCGAGGAAATTCCGTGGCTACCGTGCTCGCCTCATTTATGTTCCTGTGGCTTTTTTTCTGTAGCTTAAGACCAAAGTTTTTAACCATCGTTTTCGGTTTTTGGGCTAACTAAGGGAGGCTATTTGAGAAGTAATTGAAGAAATTTCGCCCAACATGCTGACGAGAGTAATGGAAAACTTCCAAAAACGGCTTCAAATGTGTATCGGCCGTCAAAGCCACCATGTAGACAGTATAATTTTTAAATAATAAAGTAAATAGTTGTTTATGTAACAAGTCTATAATCTACATTTTTATGGACGAGCCACAGAATTATAGACGAGTTGTATACAAGATTTTATGGTCAGCTGTATGATTTTACTCAAACAAATATGAACTGCAGAAAGGATTTGTCACATCAACATATATCTAGTCGTTTTTGCTTGTGTTTATAAGTTCACAGTTTTTACTCTTAATATCCACACATTTATTCTTACATTCACGTTTGGCATAAAGCCCATAAAATTTCAAAAAAGATTAGCCCAGAAAGGGTGTGGCCTTACGGCCGAAAAACTGTATCATAAACGGCACGAAGTTGGCCGGTTGACCATAAAAAACTTTTTTATATCTATCTCCCTTTGAAATGTGGGAGTTATTTCTGCCGCATCCTGTATGTGTTAAATGCGATTTATATATTTTTCACCACTTTTCCCAGTTTTATGTGGACAGAAAACAAAACATTTGTAGTTTGAAGGTGGGTACCAGTGTTTTTCTAAGAGATCGAATTTTGTGGTTTTATCTAATTTTGTTTTTGTACAGTGTTTTAAATAATTTTCTGTCATCTATGCAATCTACCCAATCGCCTTTTGCTGGATCCCCTTTATTTTTTATTTATATTAAGATTGAAGACAGATTTGGACGTATTATTTCAAAGTAAATATAGTATTGCCTTAAAGACGTTGTTAAAGCCTGTCAGAAAATAAAATTACTAATGCTCCCAGTTCAAAACTAAACCTTTTATATCTTGATGTGTGACCCACCACTGGAATGATCAAGTACGCAAGGTACAAGGTTTTCAAATTGAACAAAATCAGTTTTTTTGATCATCATTTCGCACAAAAATATACGTTACCATCACGTCATTGCGCTAAAGAAATTTTATTTTGGATTTTATTTTATTCGCAATTTGATGTTTTCCTTTTAATGAAATCAGCCAAAAATTCCACGCTTACACTTTACATAACCTCTTTTAAGTTGCATTTAGACCAATAAATGTAGACAGTCGTAAAAAATAGCGTTCTAAGTTATGGAAAAGCAAACTTATTAGTGTTCGAGTTTATCTTCAATTGTGCTTTGCCTTTGTGAAACTATCTAACACTAGGTGGGCCAGCCATACAGAAAATGTATTGCATCTAATTGCAAATGTTGTACCAGTGGTGAAATAACTTTATCATGTAAGAAACTGAACACACACCACAGGCAGGTACGCAGTTGCGTAACTTCTGAGTTATACATACAAGAGATATGCAAGAGGCCCATTGGCAGTTGATTAGAATGTAAGAAATCTTAAAGATATGTCACGATTTATTTGAGATCCACATTTTTTACTATAAATTCTGTACAGTGGTGCCTCCAAAAACACGTTACCATATCAAAGTTGAGTTATTTTAAATAAGATCACCTTGTATTTTTTCCAATGTTACACTGTAAATTGTCTACTTTATAAAAATAATTATGTTTGTTATTAACATGTTCCTATACCTCACTTACTTCCATTTCTGAAGATAAATCGATTTTACTTGTTTGCAGACCCTCCAAAAACTACTAACAATTTTATAATTAATAAAGCAAACAACTTTGTCTTACACCATTTATAACTAAGAACTTTCATACATCCAATTTTTTGCAAAATTTACTTTTTTGTTTGATTATGTACAGGGTGTTTTAAATACTGCATAACACTAACCACTTAAAACTGAAATAACTTACTTAACTTAAATAAAACACTCTGTGTTTGTATAGCCGATAACAGAAAAATCAGAAACTTTCGTCGGTAATTAGGGATACAACCTCTAACTCGGATAGTTTTCGGAATGTTTTAAAATTTCCTATTTTAACAATTTGGTTTCTGGAATCTAAGTTACCTGTTATTCGTAAAATGAACATTATCTTGCAACCATTTTTAATGTATATGCCAATTTAGCTTTAAATATTCACCTTAAAAAATGTTTTTGGAATAAAATAACAAAAATGTGCTCATGGCTTATCCCGGATTCTAAGAGTCAGTTGAATCACGCCCACCGGTTATGAACAACAACAACCACTATTTGTTCCAACCGATCACACTGTAAACATTGGCAACTTTAATAAAAATATTCTAAAAGTAATGGTTTTACCTATAACTTATTGTACCAATATTAGAGCCATTTTTGTATCACAGTCTTAGTTTACAGGTTAAAGTTTGTCGATGTTTACAGTGTGATCGATTTTTGATGTACCACATAACGGCTGCTGTAAAATTTTTAAGGTAAATATTTATAACTGAATTGGTCTATACATTAAAAATGGTTGCAAGATAATGTTCTTTTTACGGTTATCTCACAGGTAATTTAGATTCTAGTAAATCGCAAATTGTTAAACTATCAAAATTTAAAATATCTCAAAAGCTATAATAGTTAGGGGTTAGTAACCCTAATACTCACTGAAAGATAATTAGTACTGTCTTCTAACAGATTACAGAAATATAGGGTGTTCTATTTAAGTTAAACAAGCTATTTAAGTTTTAAGTAGTCAGTATTATGCGATAGTATTAAAACACCCTGTACATCATAACATAATAGTAAATATTGCAAAAAGGATGTTAAAAGCTCTTAGTAAGATGGTGTAAGTGAAAGCTGCTTGTTCTTACTTATTTGGAAGGTGTTGTATTTAATCCGGTAAAATCAATTCAAAAATAAAAAAAATAGAAATTCAAAATATTTTTAGAATGTGGTCTCGAATAATCTCCATATATGTATTAAAAAAAAAAAAAAAAAAAAAAAAAAAAATACATCCTTAAGATTTCTAATATTATTTGTCGTTTTATTGTTCGTGTGTACGAAGCTTTACAATAAGCATTTAGTAGTGACTATATCTGTATGATAGGGATTGTGTAACTACTTGTTAACGCTTTCACACTTCGTTAGGAGAATACATATGACTCTATACTATTTTTTGGAATATTCGTAATTAGCTATCGGGATAGTATGTTCCAAAAATTCGCAGGTTGTGCGCAGGATCAAAGTTAACATAATATCAAAAATGTTTGGGCTCGATACTTCTGTTATCCGAACAACTTGGGCCAAATTTTGTTGCAGTAAACCGTTTTGCACTAATTGCAGCCGTAAAAACCGCATGGTGTACGATTAATATTATTATAATGGTACCTTGATAGCTAAATGAGCAGAGCCTCCTAAGTATGTGACTCAATAAAAATGAAGGTCACACCCATTATTGATTTCTTATATTTATTTATATAGTAATACCTTTATTTAAAAAAATAGTTTTCAATTTAATTTTAAACTATAACTTGGTATCTTAGGTATAATTATGTAATAAATTCCATTGTCAAAAACTAAATATATACGTTGACAATAAGAATTGCCTTTCAGTTTTTATTTTCACGTTTATTATTAACTCTACAGAAAAAATGAAACGTCATTAAATATACATTTTGTAAGGACTAAATATTATGAATAGAACAGTGTAATGACTTTTTTTTTAATAGCCCCGTACAATAATTAGTAGGTTAGATTTATTTAAAAATAAGTTAATGATCATAACCCATATGCCTAATGTTACAGTTTTAGGCAATTAACAATTTAAAATTATTGGTAGCGAGAGTTTTTAAAACAAAATGCATATCTAATTTAATTATGTTAATAACATTTTCTGCACTCAGTGTTGATTCGAAAATCTAATCGAGCTAAAGACGTTAATACGCCTACCGAAACCTTCAAATAGAATTATTTACAAGTGTTTCATAAATGTAAGCAAGCAACTGGGTTAGTTAGGGCATTTTGCTACAAAAATATTTGCATAAGTGTACAATTTGAGTTACCATTACTTTACATTCCTTCTATAAGATAACCCCTGCTGATGACTACTTGATATTGAAAATTGTAAATGATCCCTTAACGCCCGCTTCTCATATGTGAACTTTTGTTTACTGTTATTGTACGTAGAAATACTAGCGTGCGATGTACACACAATTTGTTGATGTATTTACCTTGTTTGTTATTTAGAATGTAATTTACGCACCTTTGTATTTTTGTAAATGCCGAAAAACAATAAGGCATTTCAACGCTTTTGCCAAAATGGCGTTCGATGTAGGGCAACAAATGTTGATTTTTTGTACTTTTAATGGTCGTTTTATTTAAGTTAGTTATAGAATCTGTACAATGTTATTTTAACTCAATTTATGTTTTAAAATTACAAATAACAGGGTTCTAAAAAACTTAACACTGTCACGATTTCCTTTACTGCAACAGTTCACTACACGACTCTAATACTGGCATTACGGTTACATTACAAATCAATTATAGTATAAACTATATTAAAATCTATAACTAATGATAAAATCCATCTACTTCTACTTAAGTTTGCCCTACAGTAGCCATTTTAAAGGTCTTTGACAGCTATCTGACAGCGCATTGAAATGCCTCATTAAATTCTTCAAATAATGTTTGACAATTAAACAGGTTAACTGGATGTGATGACAAATATATGCATTATATGTCATTTGATTATTTACTAAAACTTACTAATGAATTTTGTGGTTTGAATGTCATAAAGTACAGAAATGTGAAAGTGATAATTTAAAAAAATATCGTTCAAAAAATAACATAAGCAACTTGTGCGTAAACAGTATTCAGCAAAGAATCTGTTTACGCACATGTCACGTAAATAATTATTAAAACATTACAATCTGAGTTACAAAAATTATATTTTGTTACATGTTACGTACAATATTTAAAACAAAAATAAGTTAAAAAAAGTTAAATCTATTTTGAATTCAAATTTAATTTGTTGTGCCCGATGACAAATGTGGATTCAAACTCACAAGTGACAAAAATTAAATTTTTGTAAATAGTTACGAAAAGTGGACCATTTTAACACTTACTTTGATTATGAAAAGTGTCACTTCTGTCACGGAAAACCCTACTACAAGTACTACATGTTTTTGGATATCTTAGGGATTAGTCAATCGAGCGTGAGAAGAATGCTTAAGAAAATCCACTATCATTTGTATCACATTCTACTACATCAGCGTTTGACGAAACGATTATGGTGACCGTTTAAATTTTTGTTTATAGTAGACTTTATACAATTATTAGCAGGCTGTAATGTTATAAAATGACATTAACCGATTAGATTACGTATGCATTTTTTGTTTTAAAATTTCTCACTACCATTGATTTAAAGAAAATTGTAAATTGAGCAAAAACTGTAACACTTAGGCATAGGACACCCTTATACCATTCAAAAGAGAAGTTTTTTGTTAACATTATGAATTAATAAAATATAGAATGTTCTATTTAAAATAAGGCTCATATTACAAACGCAATAAAATACAGAGTGTTCCATAAGAAAAAACATAACTTTGATACGCCACACTTTTTTGGGACATACTGTGTATTTCAAAATAATTTTAAAATGTAAAGTTCATCAACCTGCAAGCTACTAAAAAGACAAAACTTGTAAAACCTTTACTGTTTAGCTATATTGATTCACCCTGTAGATAGGTACGCATGGTCGTGGTTAACAAGTTTTAAAAACTATGTATCATTGAATCCATATTGAAATTTTGAGAAAGTTGCACTGCCGTGTTTTTTAGAAGGTTTAAGAATTTTTACTAAAGTGTTAAAAATTTATTTAATAGCGCAATTAGTTGAGAACTATGTTTTACAACGATGTAAAGTACAATTTACCGCACTCGTTAAATTTTTCTTAGTTTGCATTATTTATCGTTAAGATATGGAAAAGTAGAATATACATAAATCTAGTTTGAGATTGACAAAGGAAATGAGTAAACTGTAAAAGTTTTCACAAAGTCAGTTATCCCTATAAGTTTATTACCAAAGATGCGCTAACTTTTAATCATCAATTTAGGTTTAATAGAACTAAACTGACGCAAAACGCTTTTTTATAACTACCAACAAAGTTCTTTTTCACCAAGATAAAACATAATAATCGACAAATTAACTTAATTTACGAAGCCGAAAAATTTTTGGAATTCGTCCCGAAACGTTATTGTCATTATCGATCTTCAAGTACGAGCTGAGTTCGGATTATTGCTAGTTAATGACTGAAATAAGACATTTGCTTTAAGTTGAATATAGCATCATTTCCGGATATTCCGGTAGATTTCCTACTCATTCCGACCTAATGGTCTTCTTACCCTTACACTTAGAATAACTATGAATACATTTTCCAAAATTAACAATTACATTATAAAGTATAGTTTTATAAAATTATCTAGTTTTATTTTTTTTTGTTACAGCTGGAGAAACTTTGTATGAATGCAACAACATCGATTACTTTTCGAAAGAAAAATATAGTCCAGATCCTAACGACTCAACTTTAGCTATTCCATGTGAGTATTTCTGAAACTACATCTTAGTTTTCTAATTTTTATTCTTGATTTATGTGCAATTTGTAGTTTGGTAATGGCTTATTTGGGGTCTATCTACTGAATTATTTGATTTTTCGTCCCAAAAAACGACCGTACGAATTTAACGGAATCGATCCTGAGCTTTTTGCTTTTATGTGCGTTTAAATTTTGGCTGAGTGAAATAAACTGAATTTATTACTTAAGTGTGTAAGGAAAGTCTTATAATGCATTTGCTTACGATTAAAAAGAGACAACAAACTATAACACACGTCTTTTCATACAAATAAATACCAATTAATTCGTAGTTATTGTAAAATTAAAATTTATACATTTTGGTTTTAAATAATTTTTTTGTTTACAGAAAATATTTCCAATTTACAAATATTTTGATTTTGTGACGAAAGAAATAATATTGGGTTTTTACTTAAAATTTTAAAAAAATTACGTTTTTTTTGTAAAAATTTAAAGTTTTTGTTTGTTGTTTAATTCATATTAATGATAAAACTCCAACGCTAGTTGAGCCTTCAAAAAGAGCTTTCGGAGGGTTTTAATTTATTAACAATCTCTGTTCTGTCTTGTTGCCGACGTTTCGGCCGCAGAGTGCAATCATTATCAAAGCATCTGAAAAATTGGGTACACCAATGACCGAACACAGAAAAATGAATTTGAATTACCGTTGCCATACAAACCTTACACTTTCAAATAATATAATAAATGGCAGTTACGATAAAGTCCCGTTGCCTAAACGTAAACAATCAAGAAAATCTAACTGCTTGTTTTTTAGCCGTACAGTTGTAAGAAGTGAAGCTTCAGACTTTTTTTAATCTTAAATCTGGTTTGGTTGAAAAGTTGATTACCTGACTTTTAGTAGTCTACCTTGAACTCTTGTTTGTTTCAAGTTTCTCGCCCTGATGAAGCGACTTACGATAGTTTACGTCTGTGGTTACAATTTCAACAAGGTCCAATCCCGGACCACGTTTTTGTTTTAACAGTTGCTACTATTGTGTAACGATATGACGATTAAATTGTGTAACGGTTGTAGTTTACAAAATAACAAAAAGAAGCTACGGCTCTAGCGGAACAACCTAGAAAAAAAACCAAAAGAAATTCGGCTCGATGTAGCGCACTAAACTAGTGGAGGATACGAATATTTATAGTAGTTAGAACAGCAGGGTCCGGCTTCATCGGAGAGTTGCGTGAATTCCTGAATAACTATAAAAAAATTAGACTGCTAGTTTAACAAGGTGCCACCTGCTGGATAAAGAAAGAAATAAAACTGACCAACAGGAGATCAACAGGTTTTACTTAAAATCTAATATGCTAGATGGAACACAAACCAGAGAGAGACAAACAATTCAGTATAACAAACAAATCTTAAAATATTGGGATAATGTGACAGAACTTGAGAGACTGTCGCATATGGTTACGTGCGTTAGGCTTTTAGTTAAGGTGTCGAATTTTACGTAAGCTTTAGTTAACGCTTGAGTTAAAATTATCATTCAAACTAAGAATTGGCTGCTATTAAGGCTCTGACTAACAGAAAAGAGATTATACAAGACATCGTAGTTGTGAATAAATTTTCTCTTGGAAGTGACCATAGAATGGTCCGAGCAAGAGTATGCTTTAACATCAAGAAAGAAAGAACAAAAATGATACATCAAAACAAAAAAGGGAAATGGCACCCCCCGGAAAACATCAGACTATACCAAGACTGCATCAATGAAAACTTATCTACCCTCGAAGAAACGGACATAGAACAAATTAACACCAACATAGTGACAGCTATGAAAGAGGCCGAGAATGTATGTCCAGTAAACAAGAAAAAAAATGAGAAACTGAGCCAACATACGAAAAACCTTTTGGCCGAAAGAAGGAAACTTAGGGACAAGTATTATACAAACCTTGCAGAGCTGAGAAACCTCAACAAGCAGATTCAAAAGGAAATTCGAAAGGACATCAGACAACACAACACGAGAGAAATATCCAGAGTGATAGAAGAAAACAAAAGTTTAAAAGTTCTGAGACAAAGCATGGCAAAGGGAAAGAAGAACATACACAGATTGAAGGATAAACAGGGACAAGTTGTTAACGACAGAGAAAAATTTTAGAGGTTGTCGAGGGTTTTACCGAGAACTTTATAGAGAACCAGAACAACAAGAAGAACACCAACCTTTAACAAAGATAATAAACCAAGGCTCAGAAGAGATGCCGGATATAACACTGCAAGAGATACAAGGGGCCCTACAGGAAATGAAGAACAATAAATCTCCGGGAGACGATGGAATAGTGATCGAGGCAATAAAATGTGCTGGGGAAAGACTCCTGAGGACCCTAACTAGACTCTTTAATAAATGCTTAGGAGAAGCGACAACGCCAACTCAGTGGAGCAACGCAGAGGTAATTCTGCTGCACAAAAAGGGATATTGCCGATCTCTCAAATTATCGTCCTATAAGCCTACTTTCTCATGTGTACAAGATCTTTACAAAGATACTCACAAAGAGACTAAAAATAAATTAGAACTTTACCAACCAAGAGAACAGGCAGGTTTTAGGTCGGGATATGGCACAAACGATCACCTACTGGTAATAAAAACTTAATTGAGAAATGTGCCGAATACAATAAACCTTTGGTGTTGATATTTGTTGACTACGAAAAGGCTTTCGACACAATAAATCAACAAAAATGTTAGAAGCTTTAACGGAATGTCGAATAGATCACCGCTACATAAATATAATAAAACATATATACAAAATGCTACAGCGAGAGTGAGAGTAGGAGATCAACAAACAAATAAATTCCCCATAGGACGTGGAGTTAGACAAGGAGACACCATATCGCCAAGACTCTTCACTACGCTACTAGAGTATTCATGCAAAAGAGCTAACCTGGATGAAAAGGGCATAAATATAAATGGCGAGTGGCTCAGTCACCTGAGATTCGCCGACGATATAGTCTTGATAGCCGACCAAATGGATGATGCCAGGGATTTGTTGGAGACGCTCTATCTCTCCTCCCGAGAGGTGGGACTAAAATGAACATGGCCAAAACACAAATTATGACAAACCTCGTGCTCAGCGAAAGCATAGCTGTTGCTGGAAAGGCAATTGAGCAAACTGTGTCATACAAATATCTGGGGCATGAGATTTGCATAGGCAGAGACAATCAAACAATCGAACTTAACCGACGCATAAGACTTACATGGGTAGCCTTCGGAAAATTAAGCCATGTGTTCAAGTCAGACCTTCCAACGTGCCTTAAAAGAAAGACTTTGATCAGTGTATATTGCCTGTATTGACCTATGGAGCAGAAACATTAACACTGACCAGAAAAATGATACACAAAATCCGTGTGGCACAGAGGGCGATGGAACGGGTAATGCTTGGCATTTCTATTAGAGACAGAGTCCCAAACAGGGAAATACGACAAACAACAAAAGTAGTAGATGCAATAGAGAGAATAACCACACTCAAATGGAACTGGGCAGGGCATGTAACCAAAAAAAAAAAAAAAAAAAAAAACAAAAAAAAAAAAAAAAAAAAAACAAAAAAAAAAACATAAAAAAAAAAGGGAACCCCTCCAACGAGATGGACCGATGACCTAAAGCGTTGCCAGAAACTGGACAGGGCGGATCGAAGCACATGGAAGAGATTAAGGAGGCCTATAACAAAAAAAAAAATTAAAAAAAAAAAAAAAAAAAATAAAAAAAAAAAAAAAAAAAAAAAATAAAATTTTTATTTATAGGGAAGGTTCTTAGTTAGCTACTCCAGCACTCTAAGAGTTATTCAAGTTCAATACTCAATGCGCGCATAAGGTCGGACACAACGTGCTAAAGCATATGCAGCAATTACAATTAATGCAATTAGGGAAGTAACCCAATATACTCACGGTGTATCTAGCCAGATTAAACTTAAACGCCAATTTGTATTAGAACTCGTAAAACCAACATTAAATAATTTCTGGTGAAAATTTCACTTCAGGAAATATGCTAAAGACACCCAAAATCTAGTCTGTAATTTTCTCTCCGCCAATGGAAAATTAGCAACATGCACGCCAAATACGACTTTCGTCGCGCCATACTACTTGGGCACACGTTCTAAAGCGGCTCACGACATACGTCCTAAATTCGGAGAAATAAAACCGTAACATTGAAGAAATGAATCAATAAAAAGTCTAAACCAACGACGTATCATCATAAAACCATTACGTTATTTTAGTTTGGGATACACATCTAAGTCGAGCTATTTTAGTCTGTTTTAGTTTTAGAAAATAAAATGATCAAGGGTTGGGATTATATTGAGTAATTCCTAAGGCATTTTATAAATTGGTTCTTCTACTCCTGTATTGTAATTCATATAATTGAGTTTTACAATCTGTACTATAATGAAATTCATTATGATATAAATTTTTGTTACGATACAGATTTAGAACCAATAAAATTGCGATATTACGAAATTATCAAATGTTTCATCAGTAGGATACAAATTTAGAACCAATAGAAATACACCGTTGTGACTAAAAGTCAAACATAAATTTAGCAAATTTGACAATTGGTAACTATAGTAGTAGACCTAAATTATAAAATTAGCTTTATGGGGTGGTAGAAAAAATAGTGTATGCAATTCGCATGTAATGACTATTAAGACACACGCAACGTGTATTAGGAAATTGGCCTTGGGCTCATTTTCTGCTCGTTTCTTAATAGTAAGCATTACATGCTTATTGCATAATATACTAATAGAAATTCGCGCTTTGTTGGTGAACCTATGTTTAAAGGCCGTCGTTGATTGGAATTTCTTTCTGAAGTTTCGCTAACACTTCTTCAAAGATTGGTTTATTTTCGATGTTGGATGTAGACTGATTTCTATTTCACAGCTTTTATTTACATTAATTTTAAAGAGCCGGTGAAATGCAGAACTTTGTTAGGTGCCGTTCGGGTGTTCTTTAGAATAGACTGATCTGGTTGAGCCTTAAGGGTTTTTCCTTTTTGTTGAAGCTGTCGTTTAGAAAGACGCTACAGAGAAGTTTCTTTAACAAATAAATAGTCAGTAGTATCTAGTTCATCCAGTAGAGGAAGAACGAAATTGTTTTCTTACATGTGCTGATGGAAAAACGAAGAAATAAAGTAGGTTACACAATGTATAGAAAACTTACACACATGAATAGGTATCTCCATGCATTACCGACCAGTTTTTGTGTCTGTTTTTTTTATACAAATATAAAATATTGAAAGTGATCAGTACCTTACAGTACTACATGGTCAACAAGGAAAACATGTTCTTCCAAAGAATCACCACTTTGGTTTTCGGACCTAGTCATCAAGACCCTCCCGGACAATTATGAAAAAATGTACAACACAATTTCATTGAACCACCACCCAGGCTAAAAGGTTTGAAATCATCAAAACCCTGATGGATTTGAGAGTACATTAAGATTTATAAACGTTTAGAAAACTTCAACAGAATGGAAGAAACCCCGAGGAAAAAATTACAATCAACGACCCGAATGTAGACGATTCTAGGCATGTTTTATGGCACTTTAGTGCTACATTTTTTTCTTTCACAAAATCTTTTATACGCCTCCTGGCACATACCATATCAAAGACATAGAGACATGACTTTATAAAGCCTATAATCACAGCGCTAAGCAATATAACCTACGTAACTAACATGTAACGTATTCCTTGGGTGATATAGTACGGAAGAGAAATTTCGCTGTATCCGATGTTTCTAACAACTTTTTAAAGAAACTCGCTCCAAAATATCTTGCTTATGAAATGGTAAAGATTGTTTCTCCTCTCATTTATCAATTACAAGATCTAACTAGTTATTGTGATGTTACTAAGGAAAACTAAATCTATTCCATCTAACCGTATAGGGCCGGTTTAGGAATTATTTCTATAGTTGAGGTCAACTACCTCTCGTAAAAGACGAGAAATTAAATGTACACCGGTGTTCTTCTTGTGGTGTCTCCTGTCCAGTCGAGTAACTTTCGCCAGTTGTTGATTTTGTGTAACGCGGTGCATCATCTTCTGTACATCTTTAGTGCATCAGTTGGTAGTATCAAACTCATCCTCCTCCAGATTGTGACTTTTATTTTCATTCCGTTTTTTTTACTTTACGTTTGAGTTGGGGCTCTGTTTATTTTGTTGAGCTTCATTACGTTACCTTTTTTTTTTTTTTTTTTTTTTTTTTTTTTTTTTTTTTTTTTTTTTTTTTTTTTTTTTTTTTTTTTTTTTTTTTTTTTTTTTTTTTTTTTTTTTTTTTTTTTTTTTTTTTTTTTTTTTTTTTTTTTTTTTTTTTTTTTTTTTTTTATTTTTTGGAAATATCGTATCTTATCTTATAAAAGTGATGAATACATTTAACTCACTTGTTTTTTGAACTTTAGTACCTTGTTGTATTCGAATTGGTTAAATTTTTGTATGATGATCTACACCGTTTTTCATATTTCCATAAAATATTATCCAACCATTTCTTTGAGTGTGGTTGTATTTTTCCAGTTAAGTGCGTTAGCTTTTTTATAAAAAATTTTAAAATTTTTAAATTTTAAAAAAAATTAAATAAATAAAAAATAAAAATTAAATTAATTTTTAATTTTTTATAAATATTAAAAATTTTAAATTAAAAATAAATTTTTTTTAATTAAATACTTTTAAAATATTTACATTCATTTTAAAACCCCTAATAAAAATAAAAACTTTTCAATACATTTATTTTTTTTAATTTTCTTTCTTTAAATTAAAACTCCCCATTATTTACCAAAATTTTTTCCATTTTAAATTTCATCATCATGGTTCCTACTACTTTTTTTATCATTTTTCCACATTTTTTTATTTCTTTTCCATATTTAGTGAATATTACGTACTTTGTTTGCCTTCATTTATACAGGGCGTTGGAAATTAGTAGGTTAAGCCATTAACCACACATTTTTTGAGCTAAAATAACTGGACTTTTTTGATGCCATTTTTAATTTGGGAGTGTCGTTTTCAAAATGCAGGGTGTTAAAATAAAATTTGAAAAATTGATTTTTATTAATAGCTTTCGTACTTCTACCGATATTTATTTGCAATTTGGAACAGATGTTTCTTTTAAGTCGACACATTTTCTGTATAATTTTAGTGTATTGACTTCCCAATTTTTTTCTACTCACGGCTATGGTATCATAATATTTTTTTTGATATAACATTTAATTACCTAACTTTCTTCCCTCTTGTAAAATTTTGATTTGATACTTGGTTTACAAGATATTACAACTTTATTACAGAGCGGTTATAACAAAATGCATTAACATAATTGACAAGAAATATGCAGTAAAGAATATCAGAGATATACAGTAAATTAAAAATGGCATTAGAAAAGTCCTATTATTTTAGATAAAAAAAATGTGTGGTTAATGGCTTGACTTACTAATTTGCAACACCCTGTATATTTACTACTCCTTGTGTTAACTTATTCTTTATCCCTTCTTTACATCACCACTTTTTTGAATACCCTTCTTTCCCCTCTATATATTTGCATTTAGTAGATTGTTTTGTTGAATCAGCAAGGTCGCTGGAAGTGTGCTTCTTGTATGGTCAGCATTTGCTGACGGTGTTTCGTTTATATTCCGCATTCTTCGATAATAAGTATTTTCCGATGCGGGTATTATGGGTCTCTACTTAGTGGATTGACTATCCACGATAAAATATGCTGATGGTAGATGAGCAAAGATAAGCAAAACAATTTTGTTTTTTCTGGTGTACCTCCTTGTTTGAGTTTTATTGTTTGTGTGGGGCGTTTTTGTTGGCTCTACTGTAGATACTGTGGTGCGCTCTTCTTGGCGCTGCTGCAGATGCTGCCTTGTTGTAGGTTGTGTGGTTGCTACTGCGGATGATACCGTGTTTTGACTTTTGTTCTTACTGCTGTTCTTGCCGTTGCGAAGGTTGTATTGGCGTTATTTACTAAAGATGCTACAATATGGTGTATTCTGTTGTGGCTGTTGCGGATGCTGCAGTCGCTTACTTGAGATACTACTGTTGTAATGGTTATGCTGTGTTGCTTGCTACAGAGCCGAATTGATGCAATGCGTGCGATGTATTTGACAGCGTTAAGAAGTAGAAACTTGGCGTGATAAGCTTTACGACGTGTGTCAGGTGCGTCTATTGGTAGCTGTATGCGACAAGCGTACGAACTCAGAAACCGGCAGTCGCAAGCTTAATTGCGTGTATACGAGCGCGTTGCTTTCGCACAGTTAAATGTTGAAAACTTAGGCCTGTTGAGTTTCCGGAGAGGTATGTGTGTGTGTGTGTGCGCCTGATTGGATACAGCTATGTCGTTTTGAGACGTAGGTATATCTATGTTCGGTTGGTCATCTGCAGTAGCGGTTGTGGCGTTTGAGGATGTTGCAGCGGTTTGGAGTTTTATCTTGATGGGTTGTGCGTTACATCGTGAAGAAAGTGCAAGAGAGCACTATTATTGGCGCCGACGATGTCCATGGTGAATGTGGTGTTGACGGGCCTAGCGCTGGCGGGCATAGTGTTAGCTGGAGAAGTTTTGACGGCGTAGCAATGGCAGGCGTTGCGTTTTTTTTTGTTGCACAGCTTGTAGTTTGTTTGCTGTTCTGTTTTCTTTCTTCGTGGCTAACTTATCACGTAGGGTCACCACTGTTTCGTCATAGGGGTTATACACACCAGTTGTAGTCTCAGAGGGAGAATGAATGTCAGAGGCGACTTATGGGCAGTTTATTACTCGGAGTACATTATGTTACACTATAGATACAATATTTACATGAATGAACTGTTTGTTAAGCGCAATTGCTGACACACGAAATGGAATGGTATTTGCGTACTGTATCGTCTTTCTGCTGACAATCATACTCTATATATTGCATTTAATAGGTTGTTGTTGAATCATCAAGGTCGCTTGTTAGAAGTGTGCTTAGCGTATAATCAGCATTTGTTAATCGTGTTTGACGAACTGCTGACAGTGTTTTGTTAATATTCATCATTTTTGTGTGTTTCTTGATGCGGGTATCATGGGGTTGCAGCTGGCAACCCTATAGTTTCCCTCAAGGTGTGTAAACGGGAATCAAGTGGTTGTTGATGCAAGTTGAAAAACGTCAGTTAATTTGTATGAGTCTATAAAAATAAAGTGATTATTTTGGGGCTTCTAATGAATCTAGAAATGAGCTTATAACAAAACATAATGACAGCGGTGTTGTAAAAAATTCGCAATTATCAGTGACCTCGTTTTTTCGTTAATTGTTCATTTTATCAGAAATTTTCCACAATCCAAGGAGGCGAAACTAATGGAGAAAATGCAGTTCTTCAAGCTACTCAACCAGGATTGAATTTGACTGTAAGTCTTCCAGAAAAATTTAATTTTGCCGATACGTCATCGTGGCCGCAGTGGAAAAAAATATTCCAGCGGTACATAAAAAAGTTGGTCTTTGGGTTACATTTAAAAAGTGACGATGACAAGATTAATATCCTACTATATATAATGGGGAGGAGTGAGCAGATATTGACTCAATTTTCTACTATGCCTACAGAATATAATGCACTGGTTAACCATCTGGAACAGTATTTTATTCCAAGAAGGAATGTCATATTTGAACGATTCAAATTCAACAGTCGTGTACAGCAAGCAGGGGAAAGTATAGATACTTTTATAACCTCACTACATTCATTAGCAGAAAATTGTGATTATAATTCGCTCAAAGAAGAATTAATACGGGATAGAATCGTAGTGGGAATGCTTGATAAAAAAACCTACAACTTAAACACGATTTGAAACTAGCTGACGCTATTCTAATGGCTAAGCAAGCAGAAATCCAAAGCAAGCAAAATACAATATTGCGTAAAGAGGCCACGGTTGACATTAACAAAATAGTAGTTCAGACTAGTGACGGTAAATCCAAGTTTTTCAAGAATAATTGGAAGTAGTATTACCTGTAGTTACTGTGGATTGCAGCAGCATCTAAGGAAAGTCTGCCCAGCGCGCAATTCATACTGTAGAAGTGCAAGAAAAAGGGTCATTGGCACAGTACATGCAGGTCAAGGGTTCAGTCCATAAATTAGATTAGGGTGGATGAAGCAAAAATGCCTGCAAGTGGCAACTCATTCGTAGGGAGTTTGCATCATATAAACTCTGTGGAAACTAGTGAGGAAAACCAATGGCTGTGTAAAATTCAGGTCAATGGTCTTAATAGAAAGATTTCATTCTTAGTAGATACTGGGGCTGATATAAGCTGCATACCATCATCAATGTTAGAGGAATCTTTATTAAACAGGTTGTCGCAATGCTCAGAGATTATATCAGATCCGTAGTGGGTAAATTAAAGTTAGGTTTTAATTTAGTTATAAGTACCGATGTATACCATATTAATAATTTAAAAGTACCAATCCTGGGGCGCCCAGAAATACTAGCATTAAAAGTATTGAATGCTGTAAATCAAAACACATCAAAGAATTGCCTGAATAACTTGAATAGTGATCGATCCAGAGGTAGAATTTTCTGTTATATTTAATGAATTGGGTACATTTGTGGGTGAAATTGAAATTAAAATCAAGCCTAATGCTATACCTTATGTACAATCTACACCTAGAGCTGTCCCAGTACCGTTATTAGACAAACTAGAAAAGGAATTACAAAGACTCATCAAGTTAAACATTATTGCTCCTATAGAGCACCATACGGAATGGATGGTTCCTATTGTAGTAGTCTCCAAGCGTGACTCGGTTCGTCTCTGTGGCGATTTCACTAAATTAAAATAGGAACGTGCTACGATCGTACTTTCCAATTCCAAAAGTGAAAACGTCTTTGTCAAAATTAAAAGGGGCTAGAGTCTTCTCTAAACTTAATGCTAATTCAGGTTTTTACCAGATCAGAATAATAGAAGAATCCATAAAGTTAACAGCTTTTATTACACCTTTTGGTAGATTTGTGTTTAAAAGATTACCGTTTAGAATTAACTGTGCGCCCGAATACTTTAGTCAAAAATTATCCAATGTAATCTCTGACCTTAGGGGCGTAATAATGCATGTGGATGATATATTAATATTTGCACCTTCTACTCCTGAACATAATGAAATTTTAAGAGAAGTTCTTCGCAGACTCCATCGAGAGGGCATTGCTCTTAACAAAAATAAATGCGTCTTTAACGTCGATGAAATAAAATTCTTGGTCATGTCATTAATGATCCGGGAGTATCTATAAATCCAGCTCGCATTGAGTCTATTCCAGACTTTCTTCAGCCAACTACTAAAAAAGAAGTTATGCAATTGTTGGGTATGATTAATTTTGTGAATTAAAGAATGACGTTCAGTTCGTCTGGTTGACATCTCAAATGAAGGCTTTTGAAACTGTAAAAAATCTTCTAATAAAGGCTCCTTGTCTCTCATTCTTTGATCACAGTAAGGAAATTATGGTAAGCGCAGATGCATCATGTTTTGGTTTTGGTGCAGCACTATTTCAAGTTAACACCAGGGGAACGTGAGGTTGTGGCTTATGCTTCACGTACACTTACACCTACTGAATCTGCCTATGCACAAATAGAGCGCTAAACTCTTGCATTAACTTGGCCTGTGAAAAGTTTCAGGAGTATCTGATAGGTATTCTCGTAGTACTAGAAACGGATCATAAACCATTACTACAGATTTTACAAACTAAGAAACTAGATGAGCCCCTCGACTTCAGAGATTTAGAATGCGATTGATAAGATATGATTACGTAGTTAAGTTCACTCCAAGTAAGGATTTGGTTTTAGCCGACTGTCTTTCTCCTATAAGAGAAGAACATAAGAATGAAGAACTCTTTTCAGAAGTTGACTCTTATGTTAAACTCATTGTAAAGAACTTACCTATAAAAGACTACTATTTATCCAAAATTGCAAAAGAACAATCTTTAGATCTTATTTGTTAGAAACTAAGAGAATACTCTATCAACGGAAGGCCTCAAAAAAATGTAATTCCTCCAAATCTAGCAGTATATTATCAATATCGACACGGTATTTTATTTAGTGAGAATTTATTGCTAAAAAGTAGTTGTATATTAATACCTCCATTTTTACAATTGGCGTGTCTTGATTTTATTCATTCGGGGTGTCAGGCGTCGTTAAGTGTCGCGTGAGAGCAAAGATGTCCATCTGGTGGATAGGTTTTTCATCTCAAAATGTTTAGTACGTAATTGTCCTAAGTGCGTTGAAGAACGCACTAATATAAAACAACCATTTTTAAGGAATGAGTTATCAATTAGACCCTGGCAAAAGGTGGGTGTAGACTTGTGGAAACACAAAATTTGGTATCTTATAGTTACTGATTACTATTCAAGGTATTTTGAAGTATTTCCTCTAAAATCTTTAACTGAAATTAGTGTCACAAACAAGATGAAAGAGTTTTTCTCAAGACTGCGTATTCCAGAAGTGGTTCGAACTGATAACGGTAGTTCTCACGTAAATATAATTTTAAGCATGTCACAAGCTCTCCTTACTACTCTCAGTCTAATGGTTGCGCAGAAGCAGCGGTAAAATTGCAAAGAATTTACTTTTAAAAAAATGATGACATTCATTTAGGTTTAATGTCATACAGAAGTAACACCACTGGAATCTGGCTTTAGTCCAGCTGAACTGTTATTTTCGCAAAAAATTAGAACCATTTTGCCAGTACTTCCGAGCAAATTGAATCCTATTGTAAATACAAAATCATTTTTGGAGAAGGAGGAGAGTAGGAAGGATAAGCAAGCAAGTTATTATAATAGACAACATAATCTTAAAAATAGAGACTGTTTTAATGTTAACGACTCTGTATGGGTTACTGACTTAAGATGTTATGGAAAAATCTTGAAAAGAGCTGAAGATCCTTGCTCTTATATAGTCAAGACTCAAAACGGTATTTATCGTAGAAATCAGTGACATTTAATAAATGCACCTCACTCAGTTCCTTAAACAAATGAAGTAATAGTGTCACAAAACAAAACTTTACGAAACGAGTCAACTAGTGGTAGTGAAGATAACGAATGCAAAGAGAAGTGGTTAATGAAAGTATACCTCAAACATCTGAGGAAAATCCTGAAAACTGTTCAAGTAGCAATAGTAACAAACTGACTTCGTGCAGGCCTAAACGAAGTACTTCTAAACCTGCATGGATGTCCGATTATGTAATAAATTAAAAAGAAAAAATTACATATATTATATGTTTGTTTTGTTACGTTAAGTTTAACCAATCCACAATTGCACACGGTTTTGTCGCCACACTGTACAGGTTTATACTGACCTTCTGGGGCACCATACATAACACTTACATCACAATACAATATTTAAAATGTACCACACGATTAAGTAAATTAAATAAGTAAGAGTCAAAAAAGGTGTTTTGATAGTTATTGTAAATCGGGACATAGAAAAATGTGTAAATGGAAATCAAGTTGAAAAAACGTCAGTTATAATTTGTATCAGTCTATAAAAATAAAGTGATTATTTTAGGGCTTTTAATGGATCTAGAAATGAGTTTATAACGAAACATGTTGTTTGTTCTTTATACTAATTTCCTTTTTTTTATACCACCAACAGTTTTTTTAGACAATTGGGCATGTAATTTTGTTTATTGTATTGGGCTTCCTTATTGACAATTTTTGTATCGTTAAACAAAATCGGTTTGTTTTTCGTCGACGTACTGAACCAAGAGATTTTATATAACTTAAAGTCAAATGGTTGACATAAAGCAAATTATACGGTCTCAAAGTGGGCTACTACATTTCAAAGGGCAAAATATATCGTGTGTCTCTGGCAAGACGCAACATAGAAAAAAATTGAATTGACTCACTAAGGCTATGAAATTTTCGTATTGACGTATACGTTACAATTAATTGTTATTGCGTGTTCCTTATTCTAATATTCTCTAATTTAATTTTTCAAAATGAGTGAGAAAGTTCAAATGGTTAAGGGGGTATACAAAGGTGAAAGCTATAGAAACACTTCTGCTTTGTTTGCTGCACATTTTCCGGATCGGCAGAGAAACCGAAGTGTAGACAAGCGTCCGAAGCAGGTTTAACAAAACCATAAGATGGACAACGATAAAGAAATCAATGTACTCGGTGATGTGCAACTTAACCCTAATATTAGTATTCGACAACTAAATATCGACTGTGGTGTACATAGGTGTCGAGTTCATAAAATTTTAAAACTCATAAACCGATGCTGACAAAAGGCAAGAATTTTATAAAACATTAATGGAGATACGCAATAATGATATGAATTTTGTTAAGAATATTTGCTTCACCGATGAATGTTCGTTCAATCTCTAAGTAGTTTGCAGTATCAGCATGATGAGTGTCCAGCACATAATGCGAATCAAATAAAACAACTTTTAAATGAAGCACTTCCTAGAACCTGGATTGAAAGAGGTGAGAAAGTTACTTGGCCACCAAGATCACCAGGCTTGTTCGCCAACGACTTTTTTTTATGGCCTTAAACTTCTTCGAAGGTTTATACCGACAGAACCCACGACACAATTGAGTCTTTAAAAGATAAAATTGTGAAAGTTTGCTTCAATATACCAGCAAATATAATTGCAAATGTGCAACGAAACTTCTATTTGGGGCACTGTGTAGTAGTAAATAGACAGCATTTTAACCAGTTGCTATAAGTTAAGCACTTCGCATGTAACACCTATTAGCTTTCATTTTTGTATATCCACAAACAAATCGTTCCTTTTCAGGACCACTAACACATTTATAGAAAAGAAATTTTAATACGATGCAATTAAAACTTAAAACGACAATCACTTTTAATTAAAAACCGTATTTGAAATTAGAACATTTCTTACAATTGTTCTTGGATGGTTTTAAAATAATAATCTTGTTATCTTGTTTGTTGACTCTTGGATTCTAGTAAAACCTGAAATAGAAAGTCAAAAGAGAAATATCAAATTAAATAATTTAAAGTACAAGCCCTTACGCTCTCATTATTAATAACATTAAAAACTTTAATTGGTAATTTTGTAAAATCTTCATAATTCCCATGAGTTTCAAATTGTTTACGATCAAGAAGCTAAAATGTATAACACCTCCAATTCTGGGTTATACTTTACTTCGCTGATTCCGAATAAAGTCCTTAGAACACCAACTTCTGTTTATCGGTAGAGACAACTACTTACTCGATGCATACTAATCGAAATATCTGTCTTATCTATAATAACAACTGTATTGACTTAAAATAAACTTTTAGCTTTAGAATACCTGCATATTCTTGCAACATGCAAGTATTATGTCTAATAGTTTACACACAGGTCTACAATACAAGAAAACAAACGACTCATTTAACCTCAAATTCAATACGAATAGATTTTATGCAAAAGTATTTCATTATGCTTGCTTCAATAGCTATAGTAAAATATGAAAGCAACTGAACATTGATTAGAATTTTCGTAAAATTACAAAATACTAAATACTTACTTTTACAAACTTAAAAATAATATTTACATTTGAAGCAAGATTAGACATTCTACACTTGCTCTCTCTTTCTAACTTCAACAAAATCCGTAACGTATTGAGTATATAACAATCCAAAATTTTCATAGTAATAGTAGATTAAATAAAATTTTTTCTATAGTAATAATCTATGTTGCGTCTTGCTAGAGAAACACGGTATACCTTTATTTTTTGTTAGCTTTCAAAAACTGTAGGAATACCTTAAGTCCATTATATGTAGATTGAAATATGCTACACATTGATGTTACTAACAATAAAATCGATTACCAAGATATAATTTGGAGGTGGTTTAAGATATTTATAATTTAGCGCCCAAAGTGGGGCTTTTTAAGATTGGATGTTTTTTTGTTCTATATGAAAACACTCACTTACTTTTTGCCTACTTTGACAGTAAATTCGGTATTTTTAAAATGAGGACATAATGACGCGCACATGATTTTTTTGAAAAATTGATTCTTTCTTTTTATAAAATATTACTTAATAATACTTTGTATTGTTTCAGATGCGGTCACCAAATCGATATTTTATTTTCTACTGGCGTCCTTTTTATTGTGTCTTAGTTACTTTTGCTGCATTATGGGTCAATGTATAAAGCATCGCAGGCTGTGCACTTTCATTTCTGGAGTAACGTTCATAGTATCTGGTAAGTTTCGTTCTCGTCTCCGAATCGTTTAATATTCTCTTTATTTTCAGGATTAATTATGTTACTTGGACTGATTATGTACATTTCCGTGTTTAAAGCGGAAGTAGGAAGTAAATTAAGACCACGATCACAATTATTACCACCAGCCTTTACTTATCATTACGGATTTTCATTCTTACTGTACGTCAGCGGATTTATAAGTACGCAATTAGCTGGTATTAGTGCTGTGTTCCTATTTATCTATAGAATGCAACAAGAGTGGAGATTAAAGTATTTAGAAGATATTAGAAGAGGAAAAGTAAGAACACCTCCGCCGTCCATGAATTACATGCAATTAGACCATACGATGTTTTATCCGTGTAGAAGACACCCTCAAGCGTATATAAACTCAAATAGTTCGATACACGTACCAGTTAACTTTCCATCGCCAGTGCATCAAAGACGTTACTTCTTCAGTAAGGATCCAATACAAGAATCGCCTTGCAGTCTTCACCGTAACATGTCGCAAGCGAATTCGCTGAAAGACATTCCTAGTAGTTACTACGATTTTCCGCCACCTCCGACTATTAGTTATCAATTTCAAGAATTGAAAACTTTTAACAGGGATACGTCTAGACATTTTCCTCGCGATATCACAACTAATACCGTTTCGACTACGGCCGACATTAATTGTGACGATTTTTTACCAGAACAATACGACGACTATTCACCGAGCATACCGCACGAGCACGAATTTGTTACGTTCGATTTAGATCAGCCATTATCTTTACACGCTCAAAGTATGGTGTCGGTCAATTCGCGACACGAAAACAACAGAAAAGACCATAATAGTGATACTTTAAGAAGAACTACGCCAGTTTGAAAGATGCTGGCTATAGACAAAAAATAATCAAAACCTTAATTTTTGTTTAATCCGGCGTTTGTGCAACTGAGATTGTCTGGTCAAAAATCTTGTTTAAATATCCGACAAAAGTGCGCATTAACCTGTTATTTCTGCGCCCAAATGTCGCCGTTTGATCAATTACCTTGCGTGCTTTTGTTGTAATGTCGAATACAAACTCTAACCTAGTCAACCACAGTTGCCTGAATAGCTAAGTTTAATCTAATTTGTCTGCCTTTACCTTCACGAATATTCTAATATTAATAAAAGCAAATGGATACAGTGATACAAATTATTCTAATAAACCTATTTAATTGTTACACTAATTAGATTAGTAATTAATATGTTTTATATTTGTTGTTATTTATATCTAACTTTAATTCGGATCGAATAAAAAAAAACCTTAAATAGTTCAGAAGAAAACTGAATCATATCACCAACCTATGATGAATTGATGCAGTGAAGAAGACAACAATATTAACATATCTGAACAAACTTATTGACTTTACTTAGTCAAATTTTATACCGTTTTTGCTTCAAAAATAATTTGTACTGATTATATCTAAGCATTGAAATGTGCCATATTGATTGTTGTTAAAATGAATTTGTTTAAATTTATTTGTGCCCATGAAGTTATGTAAATACCTAAGCACAAAATAGTAAAATTGATATAAACTGTAACTTGTTTGTACCTACGGTAAGGCGTTATGATTGTATAAAATAAACAAATTAATTAAAATGATTGTTTAATTACCTGTTGAGATGTTTTAAATTGTTTTCTTTGACTTCTAAAAGGATGTACAATATTTTTTGGTCTTCACGTTTAAAATGCTATTGAAAAACGTAATAAACGTCTTAAATCTCTTGGTTTACTTGCAATTGTACGCATTCCTCACATTTTATAAACGAGTGCGGTAACATAAACCGATCTTGTGCTAAGTAATGGAACTCTAAACTCCAGCGTCTATCTGTAACCAAAAGCAAAACACCAAAAAGTGCACAAAAAACTGTACCCAAACTGTTTTAAAGAGCTCAGACTAGTCCAGTGTTGCCATGCATATGCGACATTAAATAATTAAGATAGTAGATAATAAAAACGAGCTTGATTCCTATGATAGTTTGAAAATTTTCAAAAACAAATGTTTGCTTATGAATCATTATCATATATATATTTTTTGTTATTATATACTTTTTGTAGCATTTTGTAATTATTGAGTGTTAATGCACCTGCACTTACTATTTGTTTTTCCGAACTACTATGTACCTACTGTTTTTTTCAGACAATTTTTTTCTTTGGTTTTGCAACTTCTCTTGTTTCCATTTTCGGAGGTTAATTTTTTCTTCAATTTTAAAATTTTGTATTATTACTTTATTTTATACATGGTTTTCGCTTCTATTTTACTGTTACTGAATATTATATATTTTTACTTTAAAAGAGAAACAAATGAAAATATTGTTTTTATTTTGTCATGTATGCGGTACCTTAACAATAATCATTTCCGATGATTTTTCTTTGGTTAAAAGCATTACTTTTTCATCTTAGTTTTATATTTTACTTTCTTTTTGTTTGTCTTTCTTCTTTCTTTCTTAAGTTTCTTAAGAGCTTTTGATTCTTTTTTAAACACGTTTTAGTTATTATTTTATAATTAGTTTAAATGATCTCTTTTACTTGTTAGTTGGTAATGTTGCGTTCAGTGGGTTACTTGCATTTAAGTCTCCACTATTTCTTGCTAATACTTTTCGTAATTTTGTTATTGTCATGTTTTTGCTGCATATGGTTATTATTTTGATACAATTATTTTTTATTTTGAATATATCACCTTTATACCTTACTTGTTTTGTTTTTCTAATTTGACTCTTTCCACTTCTTTCTTTTTTGTGCTCTTTTCTTTAATCGAATTTTTTTCGAGTTGTTCTAATTGATTTTTTACACTTTCTTTCTACCTTTGTTGCTGCATAGATACATAAATTGATGGATTCAATTTTTTCCATTTATTTAAATTTTTTGTATACTTTTTTTGCTTTTTATGATAATAGTTTTAATATTGTTCATAATCTGGCTAAATGATTTCTTTTATTAGTTAGTTTTTAATATTGCTTACATTAGATAGGTTTTGACTTTTCTTAGTTCTATTTTGAGAAACAGCTATTATCATTTATTACTTTAGTCAGTAGAATTTATCGTCTCCTTATTTTGTTTATATTACTATTAATACTATTATTTATAATTTAACTACCGTTGTGTGTTCACTAATTGGATTATACTTATATTTTTATCATCCACTTTGCTTGCTTCTAATCTATTTTATCTCATTTTCAACTTTATTATTTTTATACTCTTCCAACATATGTAATTACTTTTAAAAATTAATTTAAAAAAAGTACTAGTTTGTTGTTTTCTCGTTCCTTTCTTAGTTTTGCATTAAAATCTTTGCTGTGGTTTATTTTAATATCATTTTTTACCATAAATATTTACTTTTCTTTTCTGTATATTCTTGTTTTGATTTTTTTCTATGCCTATACAAATTTTATTTTTTTTTGTTGTTTCTACCTCGTTCATTGTATTTTTATTAAAAGTTTCTATATTGATTAAATCGATGTCATGTAAATCTAGAACTTTTGCTTAATTTTTCAATTAATAAAAAATCAAGAAGCTGTAAATGAAAAAAAACAAACTAAATGCGTTTACTATTTTGCATGTTTTTTTTATTATTTGCTTTTTGTTTGTTTCTCTTTATTTATAACAATTTGTTTTTATTATGATTTTTCCTCTTAATTTTTTATAATAATTCTGCCTTTTTCAGCTGACTTCCTGTTTTTTTTCAAATTATTTAATTCGTTCTAATAATTTTACTTTTTGTCTGTGTATTTTCTTTTGTCCTAACAAATCCTAAAAAATACATAGGGATAATTCATTTAGAAATTTTTAAATACATTGACATGCTGTATTTCTTCAAAGCTTACGATATGAATGATCTTTTTCTAACCTTTTGGAACATCTTGTATAATGAAAAATATTATTAAAATGTGCACTCAGTAACTCTACTAATCAAATTTTGAAAGTAATATCATTTTCTAACTACGTTATCCTCCTGAATTATATTGCTCATTTAGTGAGAAAGTGGCGATTTTATAATTACTAACTCAAAATTAACAGCAACCAACGACTTTTATTTAGCAGATATTGAATTTTTTAAGAAAATTTTCAAGTTTTTTAACAGTTTGTGAATAATAAACTGGGACAAACTGTATCTAGTTTCTGTTTTTCTTCTGTTTCTTCTATCTCAAACTTTTACACCTTCCCTAAATTACTGAGAGCACATTATCAATTTTATTCTCAATACATAAATTATGTCTCCTCTTAAACTCCTTGTAACAGTAGTTAATTTGTTTAACTTTATTGTCTGGTTTTGTTGTTTTATACTAAAGTCTTTCTTTCATTTTGCTTGGATTAAAGACACTTGCTATTAATTATAGTGATTTATCCAGTTTATTTATGTTTGCTTTTCACCAATTGTCATTCGTATTTTTTAGTTTGTTTACTCTTGTTTGGTTTTTTATAACTTTTTTCTGATGCAGGTGGATTTTTCTGTCTTTTTAATTTCAAATTCATGCGTTTTGTTCTTTCTTGTTTGCCTGTTACTATACAGGGTGTTTCCAATGACTCGGGGCAAAATTGGATGTATGATACCAAACTGAACATTTTGATATAAGAAACCTATGGCCGGAATACACATACGCATAGTAGTAGTCAGACATGAACTGTAAACAAGAAGGTGTCACTGTGACAACTGTGTTGTTGTGGTAGCTGGCTAGTGCCTACAATCGTCGTTATCATAAACTCGTGTCTCATGAAAATGAAAATAACTCACACAAACTATAAATTTCTCATTTCTTACTTTGAAATGTACCTACGTATTTTGAAATAAAACATGAACTATGTGTTTCCCCATAGGTTCCTTATGTCAAAATGTTTAATTATTATATATTCAATTTTGATCCGACACCTTTTATATTTGTATTATTTTAATTTTTGCTTGCATTGATGTATTAGCTCTGGCTGAGCATTATTTAATTGGTCACAAGACAAATTGTGGTTACAGCTACAAGTGTTCATATCGTTCATATCGTTGACTCTACCTCTTTTTCTTAAAGCTTAAATCAATCAACGCCAAGGTTAACGACCCTTGACAATTTTTTTTTATATATACGGAGGTGTTTATCTAATTACCTACACTTCTTGGAATTTACAATATGCTTTCTTCTTAGCAGTCTTTGAATTAATATTTGATCTTCTCTTCTTTTTCTTCTTCTCTTTCGCCGATATCTTTCATTCTTTTTGAAAAATGGTCGTGGAAAGAAGCAACTGCAGTGTTGTTAAAAAATATCAACCTATTTGGCGACCATATTTTTGAGGCACGAGTTTTTTAGTTGGTATGTTTTTGTACAATTTTGGATTCACCTTTGGGTTCTAACTCACCATGCTAATTTACCGTTAGATTTTAAGTCACCGCCACATCTCAACAATCCGTGATCAATATTTTCTTACTTCCTCACTTACTTAACTTATTGGAATTTAGATTGTTAAATTTACGTATGAGTTTCTGTTAAAGAATTAAATCATCTTCAGAACTACCTGTTTGAGGTAATCTGTTTGACGTCAATCAATTGTTTAATAACCTTCAACGACACGGATACCGCTGGTAAAAATACTTTTTTTGCGCTTTTGCCAATTTACAATTAACTAACTTAATTAGAATTGTTTTGTTGTTTTTGCTTTTAGCGATAAATTATTTGTTTCGTAACAACTAATGCGTTTGTATAGTTTAATAAACACTTTGTTTTTTTTATAAATTTGTTAATTTCTTCCTCAAACTTTGAATTCACTTGTCGTATCAATTTAAGTGGCGCTTCAATAATTATTTTAGCTTAAATTGATTTGATTCTATTTGTCGAACCACGACGCTTTTTCGAACAATTGCGTTACAGGGTGTAGATTAATTAAAGCAAGTAGGGGTAAATTCAAATAACAATAATGACTTGCGTTTAATCAAAATAGAAGATTGGCATCTATATAAACGAATCATTTATGTAAATTATGTCCTTGCTTATTAATAATTTTTGTTAATTGTTAATTAAATATTTAAAGTAGACAATAGCCAATGTAATGATTTTAAAGGAAATGATATATACACATAAAAATTCTTCCTATTTCTATTTTCTAGTTTTAATTCTTCCTCCACTATATTCCGAAGTCTCTTTCTCTAGTCTTAACGTTCACTTTCTCCTACATTTGTAGTTCTTTCTATTCCTCCATCCCTAAATCTCCGCTCCATACAACAGTACACTTCTTATTACACTTCTCTTCCTCCTCTAGAACTATTGTTTTAATTCTATTATTTTCGCTTTCTCTACATTTGCTTGTAATTTTTTTCTTTAAATATCTTTTTCAGAACATTATCACTTTAATATCCGAGAACTTTTATAAAGAATAACTTTGTTTCCTATATGTTGCGAACTTAAGTAGGCTGTGTATGTTTCTTTCATATCTGTGTTTATCATTATGTAATAATATGTTACGTTTTAAACTCTGCAATTTATGTTTTAATTTTTCCTGTGAAACGAAAATAAACTAAGATGGATCGTAAATAAAGATGCAAATATAGAAACTTTAAACACTTATTTTATATATTTTTAATTTGAGCCAGTTTAATTTCGCAACTCAATACCAACTTTATCGACTAGAAACTCTGTCTCGTCTTTTCTTTGATTATTATCGTCTACAATCTTTGAGAAATTCCACGTTTGAACCTGCAACAAAAGGAGTAGAAAAATAAAACTTGTGTTGAACAAATACCTTTACTGAACCGAAAACTGCGTACAATAAGTATGTACCAATAATTAGACCACTGCATAAGTAGAAATAATGTCTCCATGCTTGTAAAGTATCCTGAAACTAATTTGTTACCAATAATTAAACAAAACGTACGACTAACTTCATTTTGTAGCAAAATTTTGACTGCTAAAGATGAAAATATTGATGTTGACAAAATACCCAGTTGAATGAGACTACTGACTGGTCCGGCAAAATTTGGTGTAATATCTATGATAGTAGTCATGGCTCCGGAAAAATTGGTTGTCAGCATTATATGAATGAAAACCCATATAGTAAAAAATCATGATAGTGTTGCATTCTAAGAAACATAGGGATACTACTAAAAGTCCTGGTATGATTTGACCAATTCCTGAAAATAGTTTTCTATTGTATTCGGGCTGCATCAATTTATATCTTGTAATTAAGTCTGCCATTGTGGAAAAGAACATCACCGATATATAACATATAAAGGACGATACTCCCAGTAGTAGCCCATTCTAGAATATTTACATCAAACTTAAAATCTTAGAGTGGACGGTTTGAGTACCGTTTCTAATGATACACCCACTGCTGTTTTTAAATATAAAGGACCGTAATTTGCAAAGAGATTTGGAGCCACCCTCTGCCAAAACATGTTATGCAAAGTACCCAAACAGGAACTGATGTAAAAATTGACGCCCATGGTATAACCTTAATTGAATTCACACATTGTTCTCTATTTTGTTGTATATAAAGAAGTTCTTGCTTAGATATGCGAGGATGGTCCTCAGGTTTGTCATGCATAAGTAAATACCACAGCAAAGAACTTAAAAAACCTAAAATCTGAATATGGTAAAGTTTGTAAGTAGTTAAACTTGACGTGCCTAAAACTCCGATAGTATAGAAAACGTAAGGCCAACCAAAGTTTGAGGTTATAAAGCCTGACATTAAGTACGCTACCATCATTCCTATTTGGCTTCCTTGAAGGCTGGTTACAAATCGACTTTTTTCATTAATTGGAATCCAAACACTAATGACGGCGTATATAGCGATCCATGAAAATCCCTACAATATCTTTTTATAACAGTCAATAAATCTTGTCATGCAAACCTGAACAAATCCGTGTGCAGATTGAATCACTACAACCATTATATAGTGAATATTACTAGTAAAAGGTATAGACACGATGCAAATGGATGATAATAACAAAGACCATCCAAACAATTTTTTTGTTCCAATTCGTTGAACTAAAATTCCACCGATCACATTTGCAAATATATACGTCCAATAATATGAATTCAATACATAAAATTGATCATCAAAAGACCAATTCAGAGTGCCTTGATAGTCCTGCATTACGGAAAAACGTATGATTAAATTAAGAAATCAAAAAAAACTTTACTATTGGTGTTTGGTGTGTGCCGTTGTTATTTGTGCCGCACAAAGTCTCGTTTAAATTTGCTTGTATTGGTCTTTCTTTAACCATTGCCAATAGGGTTAAGCTCATTGAGATTCGCATTAGATAACCGACTGCTATACCATTTAATGATAGAAGATATAGAACTACTCTTGCAGGAATCCAATCTAAAAACATTAACATCAAGCCTGAAATAAAGTCATAATACTCACCAAACCATCCAATTTTTTTACTGTTCTCTGCACAATCCATTCTAACTATGAGCATAAGTTAAAAAATACAAGTTATTTAACAGTATAATTTATGTATATTATTTTGACTACCTAAAAATTTGTACGCTAATTAAGATTTTAATTAAAATATCAGTATAATAACTATTTTTAAGTGATAACAAATCTCAATTATCTTTGATTCAAGTACAATGAAACAAATATGTTAGTTAGATTTAATACAATACTATATTATATAAATGTACAGGTCTTAGTTGCAAGGTTTTTGTAAAATACACATTTGAGGGGATTTAGAAAGGTTTATTTTTGCAATTAATAATAACTACTTTTCAAATATATAAGACAATACGATGTTTATATGTTATTTTTCTCATAATTACCATTACCAACAGTAATTTGATATTTAATTTTATCAAAAAATTTTTAGTTGTTGACATCATTTTGTAACAATTGATAAGTATTATAACAAAAATAAAAAACTTTAAATTGAGAAATAGATTATATTAAAAACTAAACCTCATCTGTGATTGCTATTCCATACAGAATTATTCCAAGGATGCACTCAGCATTTTCACACTGAATATCAATGGTAATCTTTGAATAAGAAAAATGCTTAGATCTAATAGCTTAAAATATTTGACAAAATTTGAGCATAAAAGTAAAATGCAACAGAATAAGCAGACATTTGGTCTTTAAGTAAGTATAAATAATTACTTAAAGCTTTCCATTCCTCCGCTGTTTGCGTTCTGAGATATACAGAGTGTAAAGAATAATAGGAACATTTATTTGACAACTGTTCTTTTTTAATAACCAATCTTTGTTAAAGGAACTTTAATCAATAAAAAGTGTAAGAGAGCACAAAATAAAAAAATAATCAATCATCGCAATGTATGACGTCAAGAATATTAGCAAAGACATTGGCGACACATTGCAGAACACATCAGACCTGATGCTTTTCGACACTCGCACTAATGTTTTTACATTCTGATAAGATTAAACAAACAATTAGGGAGCAGGGAAAAGCTTCCTAGTAACTGGAACTGGTGTTTGACCCCGCTTTGTCTGACCTCATTCCAGGTGAAAAAGGTTTCCCAACCATTGTTGCACTTGAGTTGAGTTGAGTCTTTAGTAGGTGTCAAAGTTGAAAGTTTAAACTTATCTTTTATGGATTGCTTGGCAACTGTCTGTTTATATAAATAACACCTCACCTCATCCAAATTTAGTTTGAGGTCAGATTTTTTATTGTCAAAAAAAAATGTTTCTTCAGAAGTTCAGCTCGAGCGCAATTTTGTATTACTTAAACATTCAAAATTTTTTTTTCTTTTCTGGAAAAAGGTCATGTTGTTTCAAGCATGTGCAAAAAGTAATATATTTTCGCAATATTAAATTCACCATTTTGTTGGCTCGTAGTTTTTTGGTGAATAAATCTGTAAGCTTTGCTTTGTTTTTTTTGAATTTGTTTACGTTGGTAAGTATGTTACGGTTCAAATTTCTCGAACTAGAACGTATGTCGGAAGCCTTCTCAATAACGTTGGTCGTGAGTAGTGCGTTACGACGAAAGTTAAATTTGCCGCGCTTCTTGCGAATTTTTCATTAGTGGATTCTTTTAATTCACAAAAATTATTGAGACGACGAGCGGACATTTTTGGTTACTTCCTTCTATTGGGCGTTATCGGCGTGCTTCGTGAAGCTAAAATTTTACACGTAAAGTATTAATTGGTGTGTAAATGTAAATCCAACCGCATTTGCCGTAAGTACTTCTTTTCCATTTTTTGTTGTCTCGTAGTTGTGTTAATTCTAATTACAACGTATGCTTTAGCATGTGTCTTGACCTCATACTCTACTCGTGTATTACAATCTGGATAATTCCTGGGGGTGCTGAAATGGCTATTTAAGAACCCTTCGCTATATAACTCGACGACTACTACGGTTTCGCCTACATTTAAGCTGCCAACGGCCGATGAACTCAACAGGCTGAGGGGTCGTTCACGCTTCTTACTTGCTGCTTTGAGGGAATATATCTGCCTTCCGTTCTTTGTTGTGTATTTTACCTAAGGAAAATCCTAGGGCTACCTATCTTCTGAAGCTGTCAAATACTGTCGTTAGCAAGAACCTTCCTTCTCGGAACTGCTATAGAATACATTTAAGTTTATTGTTTAAGAAACTTATCTACTATTCATGCGTATGAAGCTCACGTACATGTGACATTAAACGGTTTGAATCCCTAGCATATAAGCAAATTTTTATTCGAGGTAGACTCCATCCACCGACGATCGGTTTTGTTTTAACTAGCTCCATAAGAGCTTGGGCACTTTAGATAAAGTGGGTGAAGCTAAAACAAAAAGCTTTTTGAGTTGGCGGAAGCTACTTACCGTGCTATTCCAAGTTTAAGTTTAGTTTTTAAGTCACCGTGTGTAAGTGACGTGTGTACGTCGAGTTTCCTTAGTAACCAATCCTCAATTGAAACGCTAACTTTAATTTAGGGTGTAACAAACACAAGCTTAACTGAATTTCAACACATTGATTGCGAGCTTTAATTAAATAGTTGTTGCTAACGCCCGTAATTTTATGCGACAGCTCTCTTACTTCTCACATTTGTCCTAGTACTGTAAGTTTTATTTGCTACATTTAATTGTCTATTTGTCTCTCTGATTTGTGTTTGTTTTAGCGTATTAGACCTTTAGTATAACCTATTGAATTCTTGTTGGTCGGTTTTATTTCTTTCTATTACCCAGCAGGTGGCGCCTCGTTAGGCAGCAGTCTATTTCCTTACATTTTCTTAAGGACTTCCACAACTCACCGACTAAGCCGGACACTACTATAAATACTGAATCCTCTACAAATTTAGTGCGCTACTTCGAGCCAAATAGTATTGTTCTTCTCTCTAGGTTGAATTGCTAGAGCCGTCGTTTTCTTTTATTATTATTTGTGAACTACAACCGTTACAAGTATATTTCCACGTTTAAGTTGTTACGTACAAATTATATAAATCTTCATAAATCGTGGGACGTGGTGGTCAATTTACGGCATGTATCAGGTATTCGCCTTCAAGAACATAACCTTTGTCCAAAACTGCGGTTGATGAAATGGCCGACACATACGTCTTTGGTAAGTCGTCTAACTAGTAGGTTCAAAAGGACCAGAAATAAACAAACTGTTATCATTAAAGACTAGAAGTTTATGCTTTATAGAGCTCGACGTTACTACTTGTGTCGATTTCTAGATACACAATAAAATGGATAATAAAACAGTAATAATATGACGTATTTTAGAAAGACAGAGTAAGCACAATATAAAATTTAACTAATTAACTTTCGACAATATCAGCCGAATATCAATAATAATTAACAATCATAAAACACGTTGTTATGATTTGAATAAGTTGTGTAGACGTACGGTTGTTTCCCTAATAAAACATAAAGGCGAGTAAGAAAAGAATATTGACAATTTTCTCATTGCACCCACAATAACGAGTGTCCATCCGCAAAACCCTAAACCTTAGCGAACGCGTTATTAATTCTGATCGTGAATGAAAATATTGGGTCGCAAAATAACGTGTACGTACAAACGGGAAAATTATGAAAACGCAATAAAATGAGAAGAGAAATCTTAAAATATAAGTACTCATCTCCAACTGGTGATGTTAATTGATGGAAGTCACTGATAGATGATAGAATTCGGCTTCTCGGAGGTGTCAAAGGTGGAGTTGATGGTGATCGACAAGTTATCACAATTCTCTGGGTGTCCATGGACTAACATGTACACTGCAGGAGCCAGACAAAGATTACATACGACAGCATGTTGGTGACAACAAAGGCCACATTTTTCTACTAGCAATAGTAAGCATTGTTCTCCGCGTTCGACAACGAAAGCTGAATCCCGTCCAAAGCGGTTTTTAGCGGGTTACTATTTCTACAGTTTATTCTTTTTCAGTTACTTTGAACCGTAATAAATTGATTTGCCCAAAGCAATAGCTTCTTAATTTATGTGAAACTTCAAAAATCACGAACTAGAGAAGACAACATTAAGCGAGTAATACGCCGAAAATGCAGTTCCTAAAATTCCCAGAATTTCAAAAGAAAATAAAGCGTGATGTGAGTTGCCTAACGTACAGAAAGAAAATCGCTCATGAAATTCCCAAAATTCAAAATTTTTGCCAGTGGAGCCGGCAGTAAAAATTACCGTCACAGTATCAGAATTTATGGAATCATCACCAAGTAATCCAGTTGCCAAGGATACCAGTTTATTTTTTTGTCTAGATATAAATGGATTGTGGTTTGTTAACCAGTTACGTAAAATTTGTAGATCTTGATGATGCCTGGTTTGTCTTGCATATTTGTAGCCTACATGATGTAGCAAAGTTACCGACTTTACACATGTCAGTTATACCTTGGCCGGGCCAAAAGCAAAGCCTAAAACATAACTTAAAACTAATTATCTCATTACAGTAAGTAGTGAAGCCTCCTTTAGTTTTCATAGAGCACATCAGACCTTTCTCAATGACAAGATCAGGCAAAACTCCAGCCCAAAAACCATCATTTCTCCAAATTATAAAGAAGCCTTTCGTTGCAAATTTACCGTACTCGTCGGTCGGAATAGTGTTTTTAAGGTTTTCCAAATGTTGCAAATACAGTCTTGCCCATTTTGCGTAAGCTAAGTGCCCTAAAAATAATTTTAATTTAGATGTTTGTATACAAAAAGTTGTAATAAAAAATCATATCAAAGTCATAGTTATATTTACCAGAAGCGTGACGTAATAGTATGGAATCCACCAAGTAGAAGCACCATATTCTTTAAATCGTCAGCTTGCTACTATGTCTGTGGCTTTGGCATATAATGCTGGGCAAATGTAACAAAACATGTATCTTATATAATTTTATTACACTCTAATCTAGCGTATTTTAGTGTTGAAAATATACACTACATATTGCTGGTATCCAAATTGGTAAATAGAAAAAATTACATTACTGACTGCAGACCCATTTGCATGCACTATTCCAACTTAGTACTAGAGATAGATGAAGCCGAAATGTAGAAACCCACAGATAGTCCATAAGTACAAAATACACGACGACTCTTCATTTTTTAATATGTTTACATCTCGCACATGTATATGGGTCAGTCCTTTCTTTTAGGTTTTGTGTAAGTTAAAACTCTATTATATCTTTTACGCCTTTTTCTTCTACCTTTACCTTGAGCTCTTATATTACCGTTAACTACATTCCGTATCGTCCATTGTGACAAACTTTTGCTGTATTTTCCTTATAACACTCATGCAAGATTTTGAGGATATAACCGAAGATTTTTGTTAAGAAACCCTTTATCAATTTATTAATCTACCGCTGAAATCCAACGGCAAAATTCAGCTTATTTTATCGGAGGGAGGTCAACGCACGGTCGAATACGCCGCTTTCTACAATTATCCGCTAATACAACATTTTTTTTCTACGTTTAAATTTAATACTGCTAGTTTTCGTTAAAAAACTTGAATGCGTGTAACCTTTTATTTGAAATTTATTTAAAAATTAAATTAATATTGAATATGTATCTACCTATAAACGAAATTTAACCAATTCTTATTTCACATTTATGCTTAAAATATTTAGTTGTAAAATTCACGTATTTACTTTCATGAAGAATTATTTATTTTTCATTTATATTGAACCCGTTAACTCTTGTTGGTGTAATAAATTTTATTTCTTAATCATGTGTGTTTCAAAGTTATATATTTATTCTTGGCTTTTTCTACATTCTGCCAAGAAATTAAAATGTAATGGCATCCCAAAACAACATCTATACAATATGAGATTCGACCAATTATTAGGTAGGGGATGGGTTTGTTTTAATGCCTTTCTAAACCATCTCAGCATGCTATGCTATTAATGTGTCAATGCCTTGATTCACTGTTATTACCTTTCCATTTTTTAAACAAAAGATTACACAATATACATTCACTCATTGTTGTTTACTTAACGGTAAAACAGCACAACAAACAAAAACACTTTGCGAAGATACTTGTTGCTACCCACGGATTACTGCGGAGAACGCTGTAATAAGATCACGTGTATTATTCAAAACAATACTAATGACAAATCTGCACGCATAAATTATGAAACAAGAAAAATCTGGGTGGGGTGGGCGGGGGTGTATCTCAAGACGCAAGCGTCGGAAGGACTGAGAGTTTTAGCACGTCATTTGCTCAGTATTTTGAGGCATGTAAACCATCAGGGTACTTTTCGGGGTGAATGTTAGCACGTCCCTGCTCGGGGTGCCAGCGTAAACGTACTTCTGCTTAGAGGGAGAACGGTTACCAGAGCGGTATTTCTGTGTTCATTGCTTTGCGGAATAACGGGTTATGGTTGCTGTAAAAAAAAGTTAACGCACAAAACTTTCAAGCAACATATATTGTGCACACTAAGAAAATTAGATGCCAATAATATACAACAATTATTTCAAGCAATAAACGGTTTACGAATATAACTTGTGTGAGTATTTTAACGAACAATCCAAAATGTTTAACAAACACAATTAATTCAATAACGGCTGCTTTAACATTGAAAATCACCAATTCCAACTCTACAAAATAAATCCAATTACTTTGTCAACGTAAAAATTAAATAGGAAAACGGTACACAATAATAATCAACATAAAACAACGGTTCTTCATTAACGTAAACAAAAATAAAGCACTCTTGGGTCGGAAAGCGGTCAAAGGTAAACGGAAACGGCTTTGGAAAGAACGGAAAATACGGCTTCGGAAAGAACGGAAATAATACGGAAAAATAATGAACGGTTTCTAACAGGAACTAAATAACGGAATATTTTAATTTTATTTAAACGGCAAGCGGTTTCTAATCCTCCACCAGGAGTCTTTAGAATTAAATTGTCATCTACGGCGAAGCTCGTGTTCTCACCGTGACCCGGCAAAAATTCTTTTCTTGTTTTCCTCTTTCGTAAGAGGACAAGAACTGTGTTTTCTAATGCTGGACTCTTGCTTTTAAATGTTTTGGCGGTGTTGTTAACGTGCGTAAAAAGTGGGGTCTCTTTTCTGATTAGTCGGTGTACATTGTGGCCTGTCGGAGTAGAGAAAATCCACCGCGTAACAATTTTATTATTGAACTTGATTACGGAAAATGGCTAATTGTTTTGAGATGATTTTGAACCCCTTACATATTTCCCTTCCTCCGGGAAAAGACCTGGTTTTCCGGTTATACTTACAGGCTACTGCGGTCCAATCCGTGGAGCTCATCTGTATTTTAGCTGCAGGGTGTCAGTCGGTTGTTTAAATTGTTGACGGGTGACATCTCTTTACGTATCGCCGTACATCACAACTGTTCCTGACCAATAATAGTTCTGGAAGATAAGTGTTAACGTTTTGGCATGACCAAAATGTCCGGCGGTTCTGGCATTGTAGCATTCTTCTACATACGGCGTGAAAGCCTTTGCTTATTTCTGGGCTATTGGCGAAATTGCGGTATAATTGCTGATCACGGATACGGTATTCTGGATAACGATCAGGTTCGTTTATCACTCCTTCGAAGATTCTTCGATACCACGGGCATGTAATTTGTATCACCTTCGGCAGCGATCACGGTTAACGGCTCGGCTGGTTTGTGCAGACGGCATAATAAATCTGCAACTACATTTGATTTCACTTTTTGGTACTCCACAGTGTAGTCATACGGTTGTAAGTCCAAAATCCAACGGGTGAGTCTTGAACTCGGATTTTGCATGCTGTGCAGCCATCTCAAACTTTGGTGGTATGTACGTATTATGAAGTGATAGCATTCTATATACCCACGAAACTTTTACTGCGTATACCACTCCCAAGCATTCGAACTCGGTTACAGAGTAATTTTTCTCGGCGGCGGTTAGTGCTCAACTTATGTATGCAATCACATTTCTTTTTACATCTTGCGTTTGTGTTAGGACTCCTCCTAAGCCACTCGAACTGGCATCGGTTTTGATCACAAACGGCAGTGAAAAATATGGACAGCTTAAAATTGGTGCTGTGGTTAACGCATTCTTCAGAGTCTGAAATGAACGTTCCTGTTCTTCGCCCCATAAGAATTTCACGTTTTTCTTTAGCAGCTCATTCAGCGGTTTGGCGGTTTTTGCGAAGTCGGTTGTGAATCTTCGGTACCATCCGATGGTTCCCATGAAGCGTCTTAAAGCTCTCACGTTAGTCGGTGCTGGCATATCGGTGATGGCTTTTACTTTATCCGGGTCTGGCTGAAGTCCATCGCCATTTACGACGTGTCCTAAATACTTTAATTCGGTTCGGCAAACACGCATTTTTCTTGCTGCAACTGAAGTCTTCTGGCACGTAGTCTCTCGAAAACTACTTTTAAGTTTTGGAGGTGTTCCTCAAAACTTCTTCCTAAAACAATAATATCGTCTAGATAGGCGAACGCTTTGCTTCTTGGTCTTTTCTAATTATATCATCCAATAATTTTTGAAATGTTGCAGGCGTTGAATGTAGTCCAAAGGGCATAACTTTGAATTGGTACAGGCCTCTTCCTGGTACTGTGAATGCTGTAACAGGGCGGCTTTCGGTCGTCAGGGGTACTTGCCAGTATCCTTGTCGAAGATCAAGCGTGCTAATGTAACGCGCGCTTTTCAGTTTGTCGAGTATGCCCTGTATGATTGGCAACGGATAAGCATCGGTTATCGTTACTCGGTTGACTTCTCTGAACCCTATGCAGAAGCGGTACTTGCCATCTTTCTTTCGACTAAGACCACGGTGAACTCCATGAACTTTGGGATGGTTCAATGATATCTTGTTTTAACATCTCATCGACTTCTTCGTCGATTATTTTCTGCATCACAGGGTTGCGCAATATAATACCTTTGTTTAATGGGGTCGGTACCTGGCTTAACTTTGATCTCGTGTTTAACTCCAGTGGCTAAACCTGACATCTTATTAAATTCATTTAATTCTTTCTCTAGAAAATCGTTCAAGACTTCTTGTTCATCTCTGGCGATTTCACGGATGCCTGCCAACTCTTGCGGCTGCTCTGGTACAGGGAAACAGGGTGCTGGTATGAACGATGTGCGGCTATTTTGCAAGATCAATTTTCTTCGTGCAAAATCAATGACGGCATTATGTCGTTCTAGGAAATCTATTCCTATAACACATTCAGCTGCTAGCTCAGGTAAGTAACGTACTTCCATGTCTAACACCATTTGTTGTATTCCTATTTTCAGGCGGAAGAGTCCTTGCGTTTCACGGAGACTATTATCGGCAAGCAAGATTCTTTCTGGAGCGGCGGGACAGGGTTCCTGGCCTATAGCCATAAGTTGTGTATAGATACTCTGACCTATGTAACTTTTTGTAGAACCTGTATCAATAAGAGCTTTATACTGCGTGTTATTAATCGTGATGCGGGCAAACATTCTGGGATCAGAGTTGGTTCTTACTTCCGGTTTTCTGGGTGGTCTGTAGAATGTGTTTACTACATTTAACCAACTATTCCATTCGGAACTGTTAACGGGTTCAGGGGTATATTTGCGCTTCTTTTAAACGGCCTTTGTTGCGTACAGCGGCGCTAAATCTGACAGCGGCCTCTTTTGTAATTCGTCTGCTTGCAGAAGCAATCACGTGAATACACGCCTTTCTTACCACACCTGGAACAGAAAAGGTTAAATTTACCTCGACAGTGGCTTCGTCGATGTCCTGGTTGGCCACAATTCCAACACACTTGGTTGCGGTTATACTCTGGGGTTAGTCTAGTAATAACCGGCTGTGCAACAAAGTTTGGTATTTTTCTGGCTGGGGGACCCGGATTTCTTCGCGGTGCAGGGGTCGAACGATTTCTTATCTCGCTGAAGTGTACTGCAGGCTTTGGACTACGACTTTTCTCCACGGGCGGTTTAATTCGTTCGTACTCGGTTTCCATTTCAATGAGCTGGGTCACGCTATTGAAATCATTTCGGCGTATGTACAATTTGTACTCATTACGCAGATTTTCGTACATTCTTTCTAGCTGTGTTGCTCTGGACATTCCTCCTCGACGTCTCATTATCGTCAATAATGCAGTAGCGTATGCTTCAGCTTTCTCATGTGGTCCTTGCACTCTAGACCTTATTTCTTCATCCATGCGGTAGCTATAACGTGCTCCTAAGAAGTGTCGTTGGAACGTTTCTAAAAATTCTTCCCATGTTGTCCATTGGTATTTACTATTTCTATACCACAACAACACATTGTCCTTTAATAATTCAGGCAAGGCACAAAGTAATTTATTGGCAGGGATCTCATAGCATTCTCTCAGCTCTTCGATTCGTTTCAGAAATGAAGTGGGGTCGGCTTTGCCATCGAAGCGGACGTTCCACTTGCGTACCTGGTTACACACGGTCATCGGTTCAAATGCCTGGGTGTGCATCGTAGTAGCGGCTTGACTTTGTACGGTTGTCGGCGGCGTTTCTTGTGAGAATTAACCGATTCTTCTTTTTTCGGTTTTGCAGGCGGCTTGTTGGTCAGTTCTTTCTGACTTTTTCCGGATCTGATGAATTGTGCAAATCGTTTACGCAACTCTTCTAGATTTCTCCAGTTTCTAATTTATTTTCACGTAGTTTGAGTGCTAGCTCTTCTTTACTTAAATGGTAAATCCAACTGGTTGCGGTTGCTAATGTTTTCTTCTTCAGAATCCATTTTGATACTTTTCTATCAGAAACAAAACAAAATACAGAAAAATTATTAATCTTCTCTCGACGCAAAGATTAAACAGGATACGGAATACGGTTGAACTTACGGGCCTTACGTCAAGTTTCTATGCTCGGGCGCCATGTAAACCTTCTAGGGTTCTCTCGGTGAACGTTAGCACGTCCCTGCTCGGGGTGTAAACGCACAGGGTTGCTTAGCGAAGAACGGTTACAAAGAACGGTATTCTGTGTTTAATGCTTTATGTAATAACGGGTTCTGGTTGCTGTAAAAAAGTTAACGCACAAAACTTTCAAACAACATATATTGTGCACATTAAGAAAATTAGATGCCAATAATATACAACAATTATTTACAATAAACGGTTTACGAATATAGCTTGTGTGAGTATTTTAACGAACAATCCAAAATGTTTAACAAACACAATTAATTCAATAACGGCTGCTTTAACATTGAAAATCACAATTCCAACTCTACAAAATAAATCCAATTACTTTGTCAACGTAAAAATTAAACGGAAAACGGTACGCAATAAAATCAACATGAAAACAACGGTTCTTCATTAACGTAAACGAAAATAAAGCACTCTTCGGTCGGCAAGCGGTCAAAGATAAACGGAAAACGGCTTCGGAAAGAACGGAAAATACGGCTTCGGAAAGAACGGAAAATAATACGGAAAAAATAAGGAACGGCTTCTAACAGGAACTAAATAACGGTTTCTAACAGGGTTGGGATTACAGCCACATCCAACGGCTGCTAATTTAGGCTGCAGTCGATCCACCTCCAATAATTTGTCTCGCTGTAACAAACAGGGTTAATCGGCTGAAATTTAACGTGTGATTATTAATGAATTTAATTGTACGCAGGTGTCAATTAAATTCCGGTGAGTTGAATTTCAATTCAACTAATATCTGGAGCTGTTGATAAGACTCTTTTATTTACAGGTACGGGTTATTAACCTAGAAAAGTTAATCGGGCAGTGTGCTTGAAAATACAATTCGGAGATGATGTTATCTATCCACGACAATAGTTTAGGACAAATATGGAGCTCTGCCTCTAGGACTTTATGTAGATGAAAGCACTAGAAACGTTTCCAGCTTTATCTACCGCTCAATTGTATCTATCGTGAAATATCCTTTAGCAATTAATGTTACGGAAAACAAGGATCACGGGGGACGATTGTATATTCGTTGCACACAGGGCAATTTACGGGTTCGAAGCTGTCACAAACTGGGGGTAGGATAGGATCGGACGTGGTGCGTTGAAGCATTTACCGACTCGTCGGACTCGTGTCCAAAGACGGTTAGCTTGGCTAGAATTTGTATTCTGCACGTAACACCAGGTAAGGGATGTTGTTAATACGGATACTCAAAACGGATAAATTACAGGTATGCGGAATCAGGTTAGCGGTGATTTCAGGTAAATATCGGAGCTATTTTAATTTTATTTAAACGGCAAGCGGTATCTAATCCTCCACCATGAGTGTTTAAAATTAAATTTTCACCTACGGCAAAGCTCGTGTTCGCACCGTGACCCGACAAAATTCTTTTCTTGTTTTCCTCTTTGGTAAGAGGACAAGAACTGTGTTTTCTAATGCTGGGCTCTCGCTTTTAAATGTTTTGGCGATGTTGTTAACGCGCGTAAAAAGTGGGGTCTCTTCTCGATTGGTCCGCGTGCATCGTGACCCGTCAGGTGGGGAAAATCCACCGCGTAACAATTTCTATTCTTGAACTTGATTACGAGAGATGGCTAATTGTTTTCGAGGTGATTTTTGCAAGTATGCAAATTTATAGATTGTTATGAAATATTTTACTCTAACATTCTCGTGATATAAACAATATGTCAACAAAGGCATGACGTTCCTTCCACTAAGTTCCAACTTTTCATGCTAACAATTTTAACGTAAGAGTATGCCATGGTATTACTGTATGTAACAGACGACACTATGACCTTAGGAGATAAGTCAATTTTGATACAGCAAAACATTTGTGGAGACATACATTTGCCAACTAACATTAATTTAGCTAATGTTTAGATTTCACAATTTGCATCAATTAAGTAAACAGATTTCATCATATCTAGGTCGCACAAGAAAACAGCCTTCATAATATGTTAAGCAGGCAAATTAAAGTTCATAATACTAGTAACGCTTCAGGCTTCAGCTTATAAATACGGCAACACAATATCGAGTAAAGATATATAGTGGAAATGCAGTAGTACGTTAGTAACCTAACACTTTTAACCCAGTTGTTAATCGGTGCATCATGTGTGCAAATAAAAGTATCATTTACTTTCGTCGTAGGATTCACTTACAATCCAAAATGAAGGTATTTACAACCGCCAAAATACCAAAAGTTTTTTAACAGGCTTCGAGAACATCAAACCCAGTTTTATTTACATTTTTGTAAGTTCAAGAATTGAGGCCTAAAAAGAGGTACTTTTAAAAAATAATATTTCTTTAATTAGACGGATAACGAAGAGATTGCTCGAAATTTAGAAAAGTCTCTTCAGACTTTGGTCAACAGGAATGGATGTCAGTTACTTAGTTAGTTTTAAAGGTTTCTACTTATTAATCAGGTTGCGAAAATCTTCTAAAAATAACGTCAGCCAAATAGATGGGTGAATCTTCAGGCTAAATGCAAGGAGGTCATAAAGGGTAACCTTGTTGACGATCAACCAAAAAGCAAATTATTTCATTTTCAAAGAGAAGTTTGATGAAGCGACATTGCCATAAGAAAGATAACAACAAAGAAGTTTTTGAACAATTTGGTGCAGCATGACATCTCTTTCTATAGAGTTAAAGCCATTTTTAAAATCAATTTTAAACAGAATCTTGTTATATCCCTTATATTCCAAAAGTAACGAGCAGCATGTACGGGTTTGCTTTGCATCCATTTCTAGTCGCAATCCAGCTTGTTTCGTCGGAGATACTCGCCTAAAGACTCGTTGAGTACAAGAAAGGAATAATGAAATAATAATTAAGCTTTGTAACCAATATCAATTACAGAGTTGAGTAATTAAATTAAGTTATTGACGACTAGTAACTCCTAGATGGGAGAATAACACATATTTTTAAGAGTTGAGGTCTCAAACCATTAATTCAATATTTTAGAAAAATCAAAAATAAACCTTAAAACGTTGTCATTAGTACTGTTAGGCAAACAAATTTCTTAATTAATTAATGTTATTAATGTTTTTATAGTAAAATTTATGACAAGAATGCACTTTACATTTTAAACAGTCGTTACATTAGGAGGTGTTTGAAGACAATTGCAGCTTAATCTTCAACTTAAGAGCTTATAAACTTTATATTTTTTTAGCAAATAATTTGTAAATAGGTTGTTTAATCTAGGTAAGGCAAAATATTACATTTTTTAATATGAAGTTTAATAAAATTACAATGATTACAACATTCCTATCAGATACCTACACTAAAAATTTAGAAAATTCAAAACGGAAGTTATTCTAAAAATTATCTCAAACAAAGAACATATTTAATAAGTAATTATTAAGAGAGATCGAATTTTAAAAATGGTCATTGATACATAAGAGAAACAATACAGGTTCTAGAGAACAACCCTAGATGAACACCTTAGATGTGACTTCAAACATTTTTAGACCTGCCCGCTTTTTGCTTGATAAGTTACTTGAAATCCAAGTGTTTCCCAAATAATAACTTCCATTTATCTGAAAGGTGAGGGGTGGCTAGTTCTAATGTCATCAAAGAATAAAATACCAATAGATAATCCACATTAAGTTCTGGAATTATTTTACAATTGATATAGCGATGGAGATCAAATTAAGCCGTCATGTTTGTAAATTGTTTTTTACTTAAAAGAAGCATTTGCAAGCTACAACTTTGCGAGATCTGATTTTACCGTCCCAACCCTGAAAGAAAAATCATGTTGTGAAGAACATAAAAGTGTAAACCAAGCACACAATTAAACTTGTGAATAGAAGCGCAAGGTTTTTATTCTTGCCGCAGCCGGTAATTTTCAGGTAATTTTTCAGCTTGCAACGACCGGTCGCAAGATCAGCCCTTCTTACCAGTTTCGGACAAAAATGTGAGATGAACCGTCTGATCAGATTTAAACTGTTTAGAGTTGAGAAAAACCCTATTCCACTAAGGAAACTTGATAAAACAAACCCGTTGGCGTCATTTCCAAACAGAAAGTAATATTTGAAAAAACTAGGAAGCATTATTTTTGAATAGAATCGTCAGGACAGACGATATAGGAAATCAACTGACTAGCGAGGAAACGACTTCTCTTATAACTTCGAAAGATTGACGAAGGGAGTAGCGACTCTAACCAAAAAACTAGCAACCTCTTTGACCTTCCTCCCGAGGTTAAAATTAAAGTGCGATTATTAGAGATGTTTTCCCTGCTCTGGCCAGCCTAGAGTTTCTAACTTTAAGGCTACATAATGTTTATTAGCGTTGTTTTGCTATTACTAAGTACGATCTGACTCGACTTACATACTTTGTGTAACTAGAATGTAACTCTTACTTTTGTATATTGTTCCTTTTTATCCTCTTAATTTTGTTTTAAAGTATGTTTTTCATTATTTGCGTATCTGCCAAACCAAAAGTTTACCGCCTAAGGTTTAGAAAATCGATCTTGTTTATCTTAATGCTAATTCTGTCATCTACTGTAGTGAATTGAGTAATTTCCGACTAACTTTTTTTTATAAACAAAGTTATTCCATTGTACTCTTTTTTTGCTGTTATAAGAGGTAATGTTCTTGGTCTCACATTGAAAAGCTGCGACTTTCAGTTAGAAAATGATTTTATTTTTTTACATAATCTGCCTGAGTTTAACACTTAGTGCAGCGCCTTTCTAACATTAGTATTCCTTCACGAAAGTGAGAGTCTGGAAGGTTCATCTACGCTCTTTCAACTTCTTCATTAAACAAAGGTTTCCCTAGAAAGACATTTTTTAAGTTTGGGAATAGATGGAAATCTGGAATTACATCCCAATCCCAGAGTTTTCCATCGCCAAGACACCCTTGTGTACAGGTGCGTTGTCCAGGTGAAAGATAATTTTTCCTTCTTCAAACCAACTTTCTACTCAGTGAATATTGGCATTTAGTTTATGAAGAAGGTTAGAGTAATATTGGCTTGTACTTTTGCGGCGAATGTGATTGACTAGCGTGTTGTGGCGAACCTATGTTTCAGCTATGGTGAGAAATCACCGTACAAAATTCTTCTACTGATCTCTGTTGAACCTGTCCAAAGGTTGCTGCAAAAATCGTTTTGGATTTACATTTGATTGACATTCCGCAAATGCGGTATAAAAGCGTTTGCATTGCTAATTTTTCTTATAAAATGTTTCGCACCCTTTCTTTCCGATATCCCCACACATTTGGAGCTTCATTTGCCTATTGTCTAACATAATATCATGCACTTTTTGATGATTTTCGGGGTGGTTGCGGTTTTTGGCTGTGCTTCGGTGGGTCTTGTTTGAGGGATGCGACCACGGATTAAATTCAGCTGGCCACTTTTTAACAATTTATATGGAGAGGCAGAGTCCCCGTAAACTTTTGTCAACTTTAGATCAATTTCCATAAAGGTTATCCAAACAAACTACTTGTGCAAACTAAGTTGTTATAATACAAACTAATGACACATGCGGGAAACATATTGTTTACATATTGCAGCACCATCTCTGTGTCAGGTCAAGAACCCCATTTGTCTACACGGTATATGAACTAATTCCTTTTTATTAAGTTTCTTTTTGTTTTGTGGTTTGCTTTTTATTGGTTGTGTTTGATATTTTTAGCGTTGGTGCTTGTAGTTTATAGCACTTTTCCTTTCTTAGATTTTTTATTGGGGTTTTTTTATACTTTGCATTACTCGCCTTACATATCATGACTTTTTTGGTCTTGTATTTTTTCATTTTTTTTTTAAATGCTGTATCATTAACAACTAGTTTGGTGTATACGGTTATCACTTTGTTATCAAGATTTTCTAGCTTTTTTATGTATTTTGCTAGTTGCTTTCTATGGGTAGTCCTTGCTTATCAATCAGTTTTTTTCATTTCTATCGGTATTGGCTTACCTTTTGTAGCCATTTTTTTTCCTATATGGGTTATATCTTTTTCTCGCTTGGTGTTTTTTATAACTAGTCGGTTTGTTTTTTTTTGTGCGTTTATTGAATATTTTAGTTAGTTGCTTTTCTGATCTCTCTAATTTTCTAATTTTAGGTTTAAAATCTATGACTGTGGGTAACATAACTTTTATTTTATTTTTCCTCTCCTCTGCTTTTTCCTGTCGTCTTCTAGGATGTAGGTATACTTAATATTTTTCTCTGTAAATATGTTAATCTATATATATTATAATCAATTAAACGTTTTACCATTACAGTGTAAGGTGTAACAATTCAAACTTAACTAAATATAATATTCTATGTTAAACTTAATTCGTCTTCTGTTCTTGTCTTATCCCGTTATTATTCTTCTTTCGCTTTTTTTTTATTTACTGACGCTATTATTTTTGCTTGTTGCCAGTTTATATCTCTCTTTTTGATATTATATCTTCCTAGTTTTGTTTTCTCGGTTTTCCTTTCTTATTTTCTCCTGTGGTTTTACTTTTTCATATCTTGATTACTCCTCTTTCTTGACTTAGTCTCTGGAAGGAGACCCCACCATCCTAACTGTTATCTTCTATTGTTTCTGATATTGGTTTTACGTCGAGTTCTTCTCCTATTTAATTATTTCTGATCTTGTCTGGTAATATTTTAACTGTCTCATGTGTATTTCATCTGTTTATTCTGCTTTTCATACTATTATTTATTACCCTTGTCTCACTTTCAAAGATCATTTCTGAAGATTGTCTTGTAGACACAATTTTTTGTTCTTTTTGATAATTTTTCTTTCTTTGTTCGCTGTTGACCCACCATTAATTTTGTTTTGTCAATGTTTATTTTTATTTTGTACTTTTCAGCGTTTTGTTCCATAATGTTAAGGTTGTTCTGGAGTCTTTTTCACTACCTCCTAATATTGCTATATAGTTTGCGGAACCACACTTGATATCAATTCTTTTTCTAACTTCATATACCCTACTATTAACCTTTCTATTCTTTCTTTGTTTTTTTTATATAATCCATTAGTTATTCTCGAAGAGTATTGGGTTTAATGTTCTTCCTTGTCTTAATTCATTGTTTTTTAAATGTTTCTGAGTCTCAATTGATTTTTTCTTGTAATTCTTTGTTGTTTTTGAAAGATTTTTTAAATTATTTTGATTGTATTTTTGTTTTACTCCTCTTTTTATCACTTCGATCTCCATATTCTTTCTCTTGGTTGCTCTTTTACCTTTTCTATCTATAAACTCTTTTTCTGCTTTAGTTTTCTTTGTTTAACTTGCTTTCCATTTCTAAATCCACTATTGGGAGTTTTCTATAATTGGTTCTGTTATCTTGTCACAATCTTCTCTCTTTCAATATTTGCTATATTTTGGTACTGTGCGTAAGATGGTTATTCCTCTGTAGTTTTTTACATTCTTTTCTGTCGTTTTTTTTATAAATTGGTTGTATTACTCCTATTTTCCAGTCTTCTGGTATTGTTTCTTCTTTCAGCATATATTAAGTATTGCACAATGCATTTTTGCTGCTGTTTCTCTTATATTCTTTATCATTTCAGTTGTTATTTTGCCATATCCTGGTGTTTGGCTATTTTTTTTTTTTTATTACTCCTTCTACTTCCTTTTGTGTAATGACATCATTTTTATTTAAGTCGTTTATTATTTCTCCATTTCTCTTATTTCTTTTTTTTTCTACTTCTTCGGGGTTTAGTAGTTCTTCAAAGAATTCTTTCCATCTTGATATAATTTTTTTCAACAGATTACGGTTTTTATTTTTGACTTCTGTATTTTCGTTTTTGTTATTGTTTCTTATTGATTTAACAGCTGTGTAGAATAATTTTTGTTATTTCTGCTTTCTCTGCGTTCAAATTCTTCCTAAGCTTCTTCTTTTGCTTTCAATGCCATTTCTTGGTTTTCTTTCTTTGTTCTTTGAATACCTCTATAATTTATTTTATTCTCATTTTGAAGATACCTTTTCAACATTCTTTTCAGTTTTTTTACTTCTTTTTGAATTTTTTCATTCCACCATCTTGATAGTTTTTTTCTTTTCTTTATTTTTATTATTCCACATTGATCTTTTGCCGCGCTTAGGATTATTGTTTTGTATATTTTCTACAATTTTTTATTGAATTCTTTCCATTATTTACTTGTTTTTATCTATCTTCTTTGTTACTGCTTGCGTAAATTCTCTTCTATTTCTGGATTTAAAAGTTTGTAAGTTTTGATATTTTCTATCGTTGGTCTATTATGTTTTTTGGTTTTATTTTTGTTTTTGTTTCTTCTTTGATATCTTTCTTTTTACTTTGGTTATTAATAGATTGGTGGTCGCTAAATATTTCTGCTCTTCTGTAAGACTCTCATGTCTAAAATTTCTTTGTTGAACTTTATGTGGTATTGATCGATTTTTCTTTTCTAGTTTCTGATATTTTAGTAAATTTTATGTATGTATTCGTGTTGAAAAGAATGTGTTTGTTATTATCATTTTATTTAGTTGCAATATTCTATCATTCTCTTTCCATTATTGCTTTGTTTTTCTTGTCCAAATTTCCTACACTGCTACTATTCTTGTTTTTTTTATATCTATTCTTGCACTTTAATCTTCTAATGCAATTAATTATCCGTCTGTTTCTTCTGTCTCTAGTGTTGGTTTATTCTAAAATTTATCTTTTCTTTTGTCGTTGCGTTTTCATTGGGTCCATATGGTATTATTATTTTTGCACGTTTATCTTGTATATTAATAAATGTGATTTTATTATTCTCTCCGTTATACTTTGCCATTTATAAATATTTTCTGCCAGTTCAGATATCAATGTTTTAAAGCAGCCATTGCAAGGACAGTAGTGTACAATTAACAATTTACCGTGCACAATAGATCCAGCTACAGAACATCTGAGAAAAGTATATCCACAAGTTCAGTTATGGATTTAAAATTATTTGTAGCTAATCGACTGGGATGGAAATCCGGTAAATGTTTAATGCCAAATCAATGTGTAACAACCTGCTACTCTGAAAATGTATTAAAGTCATTTTTGCATATGCAAATCAAGATGCGGCGGAAATTCTTGGCTGCAGAAAAACCGAATTATTTGTACCGAAACATGTTTTCACAAACCTGCACCAACTCCGCCTATTATTTTGGAAGAAAATGAATTGGAAGATGTATAATGTTTGAAAATTTTTGTATATTATGAATAAAAGTATTGTTACGGATTTATTTGCAAAAGTAAAACGTATGTCCGGACTTTCTTAAAAACGTGTGTTGTCGTAGCACTTTACGATGAAAAGCCAGAATGTGCCCGCGCATGTTGCTAATCTTTCATTGGTTTAAAATAAAAATTGACAAAATAATGAAAGACGATGAACGGACATTTTCTACTTCCTGCTACTTGGGTGTTTAACGTGCCTCGTAAAGTTAAACATTTTACACATGAACAATTAATGTGCGCTTCAATAATTCCAAGTCAAATTGGTGTTTAAACTTAAATCCGACCGCATTCACCGTAAGTAGTTCTTTTCCTTTTATTGTTTCGGGTTATAATTACGACGTATGCTTTAGCACGTGTTGACTTTATATTCTCATCGTGTCTTACAATCTGGATAACTCCTGAGGGTGCTGGAATGGTTGTTTAAAAACCTTTCGCTACATAACTGCCAACGACTACCACGGTTTCGCATTTACTTAAGCTGCCAACAGCCAGTGAACTCTACGGCCTACTGTAAGGGCGTTTATGCTGCATACTTTCTGCTTTGAGGAAACATATTTGCCATTTGTTCTTCACTACAAACTTCCCTAAGAGTAATCCTGGGGTTAAACTACTTCTGAGCTGTCAACATTCTGTCGCTAGCAGAACTTTTATTCTCGGAACTGCATACTACAAAATACAGCTAAGTTTTAATGTTTAAGTAACCTATTCACTACTAATGCGATGAGGCTCACGTACATGTGACATTGAACGGTTTGAATCTCTAGCATTTAAGTACATTTTTTATTCAGGGTAGACTCCACCACCGACGTTTAGTTTTGTTGTTAATCAGCTTAATACGAGCTTAGACGCTTTACATAAAGTGGTTGAAGCTAAATCAAAAGATCTTTTGGGTTGGCGGGAGTTACTTACCTTGTTATTCCGAGCTTAGTTTTAAGTCACCGTGTGTAAGTGACGTGTGTACGTCGACCCTTCTTAGTAACCAATCCTCAATTGGAACGCTAACTTTAATTTGGGGTGTAACTAAAAGCAACTGAAATTCGACACATTAATTGCGAGCTTTAATTATTGTTGTTGCTAACGCCCGTAATCATATGAGACAGTCTCTCTCTATTTCTGTCACATTCTCTTAGTACTTTAAGTTTTAATTCTATATTGACATGTCTATTTGTCTCTCTGATTTATGTTCGTTTTAGCGTATTAAACCTTTAGTAAAACCTGTTAAACTCCTGTTGATGGGTTTTATTTGGCGCCTTGTTAGGCAGCAGTATTTCTTTACAGTTCCTCAAAACCTCCCCAACTCACCGACTCAGCCGGACACTGCTGTGTACTAACTACTACAAATACTGGACTTCTACGAATTTAGTGCGCTACATCGAGCCAAATTGTTTTATTTTTCTTTCCAGGTTGTACCGCTACGAGCCGTCGCTTTCTTTTGTTTATTTGTGAACTACAACCGTTACATTATTTTTCATTACCGTTAAACTTCTGGTGAATAATTATTTACAGTTTACAAACATTAGAATACAAAGGAAGCACAATCAAAAAATAATTTATTGTTTAATTTTAGTTTTGTGCATTTTTTCATATTCCTGTAAAAAGCAATTTTAACTTATAAAGGTTTTAGAACATTTAATTTGTAAAATTTTAAGCATAAATCATTAAAATCGGTCAGTCCAGTCGAACCTAGGCCCTTATTGTTGTACTTTAGCTAACTAATATGTGATTGAAAAATTATCTTGCCGTTGCTTAAGAGAGAGATTTTAAGCAAGATTACATGATTATTTATCAATAAATACTAAAACGGTGTTTGTTTTTTTTGATGTTTTTCTTGGTGGAAATGCGCTTCTTAACAATGTCCGACTTTGTTATTACTGTTAATGCATGCGACTTTACTTTTAGAAAATAATTTTTAGGTTATAATTTATAAGTACTTTAAACATTGTTGGTATATAAGTGTTTCAATTTGAACCAGTTAAATAGCAACTTTATCCACCAACAACGGTATCTCACTTTTCTTTGGTTGTATTTATGATCTACAGCCTTTGAGAAATTCCACGTTTGAACCTGCAACAAAAGGAGTAGAAAATGAAACTTGTGTTGAACAAATACCTTTGCTGAACCGAAACTGCATAAAATAAGTATGTGCTAATAATTATACCGCTGCATAAGTAAAAGTAATGTCTCCATGCTTGTGGGTTGATCCTGAAACTAATTTATTACCAACAATAATCTAATACTATAACTAACTTCATTTTGTAGCAAAATTTTGACTGCTAATGATGAAAATATTGATGTTGACAACATAATCACTTGAATAACGCAACTGACTGGTCCTGGTGTAATAGAAATGTCTACAATATTAGTCATAGCCCGGGAAAATTTGATAAGAATTAAATGAATAAACCAAACAATGAAAATCATGATGATGTTGCATTCAAACATAAGAATAATAGTAGGTCCTGGTATGATTTGACCAATTCCTGAAAATAGTTTTCTATTGTATTCAAGCGGCATCAATTTATATGTTACTATTAGGTCTGCGATTGTAGAAAAACATCACCGATAGCAAACTTACAAAGGACGATATTCCCAGTAGTAGCCCATTCTAAAATATTGACATTAAACTTGAACTTTAAGAGAAGACGTTTTGAGTACCACTTTAATGCTACACCTGCTGATGTTTTTAAATATAACGGACCGTAATTTGCAAGGAAATTGCAAACCACCTCTGCCAAAACATGTTATGCAAAGTGCCCAGACAGGGATTGATGTAAAATTGGACTTCATGGTATGACCTTCATTGAAATCAAACATTGTTCTCTATTTTGCTGTATGTAAAGAAAGTTCTTGCTTAGATATGCGAGGATGGTCCTCAGGTTTGTTGTCATGCATAAGCAATACTCACAGCAAAGAACTTAAAAACCCAAAAATCTGAATATGATAAAGTTTGTACGTATTTAAACTTGACGTGCCTAAAACCTGATAATATAGAAAACATAAGGCCAACCAAATTTTAAGCTTATAGCCTGACATTAAGTATGCTACCATCAGTCCTATTTGGGCTCCTTGGAGCTGGTTACAAATCTACTTTTTTCATTAACTGAATCCAAACACTAATCACGGCGTATAGAGCGGTCCATGCAAATCCCTACAATATCTAGCAATACGTAACTGAACGAAGCATACTGA
>JALBCR010003570.1:0-53069 GCA_030710515.1 Abscondita cerata | reverse complement strand
AAAATTAAAAATATTAAAATTACTTTTTTTATTTCAGATGCCTAAAAACGAAGCAGAATGGAAAGCCGTTGCCGAAGACTATCACAATCGTTGGAAGCTATGGACGGAAAACACATATCGTTGCAGGCTCCAATAAACAGTGGCAGTGAATTTTTCAATTACAAGGGATTTTTAGTATTGTATTGTTTGCCGTAGTTGACGCAAATTACAACTTCATTTACGTTAATGTGGGATGCCAAGGGCGCATTTCAGATGGTGACGTGTTTAGTAGTACCACATTTAATAAGCTTCTAGAGGACAATACAATGCATTTACCTGAAGAAAATCAACTCCCAAATAGTGAACTAAAAAGCCCATATGTTTTGTTGGAGACGATGCATTTCCTTTGTCAAAAAATATAATGAAACCATATGCAGGAAATCACACTAAAGGTTCTAGCGAAAGAGTATTTAATTATCGCCTCAGCAGGGCTCGAAGAATATCAGAAAATGTGTTTGGCTTAATATCTAACGTATTTAGAATATTTCGTAAACCATTGCTATTGGAACCCCAAACCGCTTGCAAGGTGACGTTAGCAGGATGTTACTTGCACAATTTTCTTAGAAAAAGTGCATCTAAAAGCATTTACAACCCTCCTGGAACATTCGATTCAAGAGACGTTATTCCAGGAGCTTGGAGAAATGATAATTGTGATGTTATGTATTTATTAATAACAACAACTTTATATACTACTAGGATGTATATTTAAATAGGTTTACATAGAATGCGCCTGGAGTACAAAGACTATCGTTGGTCGGTGATCACCCGTAATGGCTCTCGCCGTTGTCTCTCGGTGTACGTTTACAATTGGCGATGTTGCCACGTATACCTTAACATCTCCCCTTTTATTAAGTTACAAGTTTAATCTTTCGGGAGCCTTGATTATTCTACCCGTTCTAGTGGTTACATTTAAATTACTATTACTAGTTGCGCTTATACTATTATTATCGTTAGTCTTATTAACTATTTGGCTCTCAAAACTGACCAAAGGTTTTAATGCTGTATATTTTCTTTGACCTTCTTCCTCTTCTCTTAGTTTTAATATTGAGGGTTTAATAAATTTTCTATTTCTTATAAATATTGAGCCATTATCTAATCTAATCTTATAACTACGTGCTTCTAGCCTTTCTAATATTTTACCACTAACCCAGAGTGACTGTGGTTGCAGTTGTACCATTACATTAGTACCTGGGTGCAATGGTTTTAATTCTTTTGTACCGCGATTATAATACTGACTTTGTTTACATTGATTTTCTTTAATGCTTTGAGTAATTTCGCGTGTATTTACTGTTTTAGGTTCTAATTTATTTATCGGTGTTGGTAGTAGCACATTTCTTGTTTTTCTGGACATTAAAATTTGAACTGGCGAGTAATTCTCTATTACCGGTGTATTCCTTAATTGTAGTAATGCAAGATAGATATCTCGTTTATTTTCAGTACATTTTTTAATTAAGTTTTTAACCGTTTGAATGTGCCGTTCTACCATTCCATTAGACTGACTGTACCTAGGAGATGACATGACATGTTTGAAACTCCAGTGATTGGAAAATTCTTTAAATAACTCAGATGAAAATTGTGGGCCCCATCTGAAACTACTATTTGGGGTACTCCATGTCGTGCAAAAATAGTTTTTAACTTGTATATTACAAAGTCACTACACGTGCTGCTCAAATTTTCTATTTCTGTAAATTTTGAAAAATAATCTACTACTAGTAAGTATTTATTACCGCTCAACTCGAATAAATCACAGCCTACTTTGTACCATGGTATTGGTTGAATATCATGTGATTGTAGGGGTTCTGACGTTTGACTTCTAGCGTATTTTGACACAACCCACATGTTTCAATTATTTGTCTAATTTCATTCTTCATGGTCACCCAGAAGACCGAGTCCTCTGCTAATTTAATGCATTTGTTCGTCCCTAAATGGCTGTAATGAATTTTACTTAACATTTCTTTCCTTAAGGAATGAGGTATAACTATGCTTTGGCCCTTGAATATTATTCCGTTGTCAACGGTTAACTCGTGTTTGTAATTACAATACTTCTTTATCTTATTATTTAAATTCCTAGCATTATTTGGCCATCCCATCCTAAGAACTTTCATTAGTTCCCCTAATTCCTCATTCTTTTCTGTTTCTTTTTATTGTATTTAAATATGCATCAGAAACGTTTAATTGAGATTGAATTAAGCATACTTGGGCTTTAAGTTCGTTGTCCCAACATTCTAAACCTTCCGACTCATTTAGGTACGCTCTTGACAAGGCATCTGCAATTATTAATTCTGAGCCTTTTTGTATTTTAATTTAAATTGATACTTTTGTAATTGAATCAAAATTCGTTGTAAGCGGGCTGGACATTTATTTAAAGGCTTCTGCAAAACTCCGAGCAGTGGTTTGTGATCGGTTTCTACAGTTACCTCTCTACCATACACAAAGTCATGGAATTTAGTTAAACCAAACCAGACCGCCAACAACTCTTTTTCGATCTGAGCATAGTTAGTTTGAATTTGAGTCAGTGCTTTTGATGCATACATGCATGGAAGGTTATTTTGCATTAACGTTGCTCCTAACCCTGCCTGACTGGCATCTACTGAAACAACAGTTTCCCTGTTTACGTCGAAGAATTGCAATACTGGACTTTGTGTGAGTTGATTTTTAATAGTATTAAAAGCATTTTGCGTATTATCATCCCAAACAAAGAGGTTATCTTTTTTTAACAAATTACATAACGGTTCGTTCGTGGTGGCAAAATTAGGAATGTATTTACCCAAATAATTTAGAATACCTAATAGTCTCTGCACATCTTTTTTATTAGTAGGGATTGGAAATTCTGCAATTGCTTTAATTTGACTATTATCTATTTTTACCCCTTTCTCGCTAATGATGTGTCCCATAAATTTTACACTGTTTTGTCTAAACTTACATTTATCTTTATTGAATTTAACACCGTTTTGTCTAGCTAGTTCTAAAACTTTTAAGAGTGCTTTGTCATGTTCTGTCTTATTTTTACCATAAACTATGATATCGTCTATATACACATCAACGTTGTTTAACTTAAATATTGTTTTGAAAATTTCGCTAAACACTTCAGGGGCACATTTTAAACCATATGGAAGGCGTAGGAATTTATATCTTCCATATGGTGTGCCGAACGTACACAAATTTGAGCTTTCCTCATCTAGCTTAATTTGGTAAAAGCCTTGAGAGGCATCTAGAACCGAAAATATTGTACTACCTGTTAGCCTGCTCGTAATTTCATCAAATGAAGGGAATATTGAATGTTCTCTTTTGATTACTTTGTTCAGATGCATGGGATCTAAACAAATTCTGAGTGAGCCATTGCTTTTTACTAAAACTAAAGGATTAACCCAATTGCTAGGACCATCTACTTTTGCAATAATTCCTGTGTTAATTAATTCATTTAACGTGTTTTTTAGTGTATCCATTAGTGCCAGTGGCACTTTCCTGATGGGTGAAATTATTGGTGTTACGTTCTCTAGTAATTTAATGTGATAAGTTTCTTTTAAGCAACCTATACCCGAAAATAAATCGTTGAAATTATTTAAATTGACTTCTTGCATTATAACATTAATTCTTTTAATTAAATTTAAGTCTGTGCACGTCACAAGACCTAATAAAGAGTCTGAATTTCCTTTTACGATATAAAACTCTACGTTATATACACAATTTTGATAATTACAAGCTAATATGCAAGTTCCTTCAATTTGAATGTCATCTCCTGTGTACGATTTTAAAATAACCCTAGTATTTTTAATTATATCGTCTGTATAACCTAATTTATTAAAATCGCTTTTAGTTAGAATATTAACCATTGCACCTGTGTCTAATTTGAAATTTACATTACAATTATTTAACTCTAATTCTACATACCAACTATTAACACACTTTTTATTTACTGAATTAACAACTTTGTCATCGTAGTTATAAATCGACCCTACATCTAAAGTAATGTTTTCAAAATCATTACAGACAGCATTTATTTGTGCCTTCTTCCTACACATACTACCAAAATGATTAAATTTGTGACATTTGAAACATTCTTTGCCATAAGCATAACACATATTTATACCGTGTGTTCTGCCACAATTTCTACAATTAACAACTCTCTTACCGCTAGGTGTTGTTGGCGATTTCTAAATGGGGTGGTGTTCCTTCGACTTTCTCTCCATTTCTCTGTTGGTCGACCTCTTGCTCTCTGTTTTATTTCGGCCACAGTTGGTGTTGCTTCTTGGTTTTCAATTTTTCTCGCCTGCAGGTTAGACAGCTCGTAAACTTGGCATATCTTGATGGCTTCTTCTAATTTAATGTCATCATTTTCTAATAGTTTTTGCCTGATCTCTCCATTAGTTATCCCACAAATCAGCATGCATTTAACCATTTCACTTTCCAGTTCTCCAAAATTACAAACCGACCCTTTGGTTTTCAATTCAGTTATAAATTGTTCAAGTGTAGAGCAATTTTGTCGTACACTTAGGAACTTATATCTATTAAAAGTTATGTTGGCTTTCGGTAGAAAGTAATTATTGAATTTATTGATTACTGATTGTAACTTGTCTTTTTCGGCCTCTTCGAATTTAAATGTGCAATAAATTTTATGTAATTCTTCACCTCCAAAGTGAAGTAGCTGGGCAATCTGTATTTTTCTTCTTTTTGAAATTTTCAGTCGCAATTAAATATATTTCAAACCTTTGTAACCAGGTCTTCCATTTATCGGATGTATTTTCTCCTGTTAATTCTAAATTTGGTAATACGGACGCCATTTTGCCTTCAACCCCGCGGTCGTTGTATTTATTATTTTAATTTGCTCACCCTTCGTTGTTTGTAGTTAGGACTTTATTTCGGTTCGCAGCGCCATGTGATGTTATGTATTTATTAATAACAACAACTTTATATACTACTAGGATGTATATTTAAATAGGTTTACATAGAATGCGCCTGGAGTACAAAGACTATCGTTGGTCGGTGATCACCCGTAATGGCTCTCGCCGTTGTCTCGATGTACGTTTACAATTGGCGATGTTGCCACGTATACCTTAACAATAATCACCCTGGCTTAGAAGATTTACCCAGAATACCCAGACGAAGTGCACTGCATGCCCAGCAAGTGAGAAACACCTTAAAAGACTATTTTATGACACCCGAAGGAGAAGTTCCGTGGCTATACGAAATATGTTAAAATGTATTGTTTGACAACATAAATTTAAAAATAAAAATAAAGTTTTAGTTCTCAAAATCTACATACCTGTAGCTCTGAATCCAACATCTCCCTGGGCTTATTTTTGTCCAGTAAAATTTCAAACTTTCAAAAGCAAACCATTTACTTGTATACACATCCTCGGTACCAGTGCCAGATTTCTTGCTATCCTTTATTTTTTCAATTCTCTTGAAAATTGACTCTGAAGATTTTTAATTTTTGTTCTACAGCTTGCTTCTCCATGTTAAATTGATTAGCAATTTCCATCAGGGCATCGTGCCTCAAGTTTCTGTTCTTATAGTTTTCATTTTGGAATCCCATAGATTCTTTTTCAGTTTATATGCCTCAATAAAGGCTATGACTTTATCTTGCTCCCATTCCATTTCTTCTAACGAATACCACAAAACACGAATACTACGATGTCAACAAAATGGTTAAAACAGTTTGTCGAATGTCAAACGTCAAAAACACGTCAACACACTAATGTCGATCGACTGCTCTTTGATGTTTACCGACAGGCGATGGAAAACAAATCGACACGTCGATCGACTTATTTTGTCGATTGTCATGGTCGTTTGCCACGTACACACCGTCAGTGAGGACGCAGCTTTAGCGTTAAATTTTTGCGATTGTAATCTGCCGGTGTACTACGTTTGAATTTGTTTTGACACCAAAGTCGAAATGATGGTACCTAGGTGCATAATCAAAAGTATTATACGAAATTTCACGCCAATTAAAAAAAAATACTTGTTACGTGCACATACCTATATAAAAATTTGTGTATTTTGAAAGATAACATAAAAATGGCATTGAACAGTTTTATTTTTAATCGAACTCTATAGAAATAATCCCGGACAATTTTGCATCTCAAAATTTCAAATTTCCCGCCAAGAGTGAACCATAAACTGACCTACTTATCTACTCATACTTCCTCAACTTCGGAATATTTAACCACTGTTTTGTAAGCATAGAGCACGGAGAATAAAAAAAACTGGCAACAGTGTATAAAATAGAGACAATCGACAACGCTCTCCGATAGCGCCTTCTAATTTTCAATTTTTAAAATGTCGGTGATGTCAGCTTGTTTATGTTGTACACGTTGAAGCCAAATAAATCACTAAACACCAATGCCTTCCTTACAACGTCAGGTGTGTGGTTATCAAGTTGAAGCCTGATTACAATAGAAGTCAAATTCCGTAATTATTAAAACGTTAAAAAAATTACATTCCGTGCCATGGTGATCGCGCGTTCTGGTGATTATGTTGAAGAGGTTCAAGGAGACCTAGAACAACAAATCAGTAGTGATGATAACGCGTCTGCAGGATATGTAGAACCATGTTTGGAGTTTGAAGGCAATGGGAATTAATGTTTTAATTCATGATTTGATTAAATTGATTGTGTTTTGAGCATGATAAAAACACAAGTAAGCCACGATAAACGTGTAACCAATCCAAAAATTACTCTTTTAATACCACAGTATTGGTTATAATTTCAGCAGGCAAGCTATGTTATGCCGCTCTTACGGTATACCAACTTAAATTCTACCATGATTTCAATGTTGAGTCGCCCAAAAAAAAAAAAAAAAATTAGTCTGTGAAGATTTTTCTTATCTATTTTTTTTTCATAAATTTCGGTTTTGTGCAAATTTTTCGTCTAGTGTTAGGCAACCAATTCAATTCAGAGATTTCGTGTAAATTGACATTTCTTCTTGCGTAGAATTCATTCTTTATTACAATAGGTAGCGTAGAACTCGCCTCATACGACATATTCTGACAATTTCCGCTTTATCATTTTCTATAACTGCAAAAAAGTGAAATACTTTTGTTTATTAAATAAATCTTGAAATTATTTAATTGCTTCAGGTTGATGAATTCTTTTATTGTATAAAAACCACAATAAAAATACATAGTATGCTTATTGTCTAGGGCCGTAAGTACATCGCTTTTGCTTATATTCACAAGCGCCATTTTAGTAACCTTTTAGAATTGCTACCTGGGAGATTACTCCATGAATAACTAAAGGCGTAAATTAGTCGATGTATTCTGCTACACTGTTTATTTGTACTGTTGGTGTTACTTTATACCATACTTTCATTCTACCGGTCTTGTGTCCGTATCAGCCAGTAGCAAACCAATCAACTTCAGTTCTTTTTGTACTGGTATCAACTAAAATGTGTCTGAAGCATTTGGTGTTCTTGTACATCTAATAAAACAATTTGACAGATAAGTTTATAGTTAATTCATATTTTATGTGTTCCGTTTTAAAAATTTAAAAACTCCACTAAACTAAACTGTAACTACCACTTGTCGACCCATGACTCTCTACCTCTTTGTTATCGTAACTACTTCGTTTTATCGGTTCAAAGTAGGTTTGTTTGCTTTGTAAGCAAGGTCGTTTAGAAATGCTTCCCTATTGTCAGCATTTCCTTAATCGTAATTGTTTGTTTGAATTTCACATTCCACGTCGCAATATGCGGATATAAGACTGATCTGTCGATTTGCAATGGGGTTGAGACTGCAACCCCATATGGGTCCCTCCTTAGTGGATTGATCCACGATAAAGATTGTCGAAAATTGTTACGCAAAGATGAGCAAAAAAATTGTTTTGCGGTTGTCTTCTTGTTGCATCGTTGAGGTGTTCTTGTTGTCGCCGTTGCGAATGCTGCAGTTTGTTGCACTTTCGTTGGCACTGTTGCTAATGCTGCAGGTAGTGCGTTTTCGTTGGCGCTGTTGCGGATGCTTTGGTTGAGGGGTTTGTCGTTACTGCTTTTCGTTTTGTTGCGGTTGCTGCTGCAGTGGTAAATTTGAGCGTTACGTGTGCTGTTGTGCTCGTTGCTCTGCGCATCCTGTATGCGACAGGCGAATGGACGTCAGAACCAGGCGTCCAAGCGTTGTGACGTGTGTGGGCGAGCATGCGGCTCCAGCGCAAATGTACGTCGAAGTCTTGGACCTGTGGCTTCCATGACGTATGTGCGGTTAATCGTTGACGGCTATGTCGTCGAGACGTAGTGCGCGTTGTGATCGTTTGTTCCTCTGAAGCAGCGATCGTGGCGTTCGTAATTTTGTAGCGGATGCTTTCGTTCGAGTTGCTTTGGTTGCTGCTGTGGATGATGTGTCGACTGCTGCGGATGCAGCCACTTTAGTGGCGATTTGTGAGATGCGAGTGCATTGATAAGACGTCGCAACTGGGCTTTGTAAACTTCGTAAGGTATGTGTGTGCGCCCCTGGTACCTGTATGCGACAGGCAGTACCTCGAAGCTAGACCAGCAGTTGGGTGACGAATGAAGGTGCGAGCTCGTTGCTCCAGCGATTTCTGTATTTGACAGGCGAAGGTGCCCGGAATTAACGTCGCAAATTTCATGTCGTGTAGTCAAGCACGTTGCTCCAGCACAGGCTCTTAAATGTGATGAATAGTTTATGCAACTATAAACGAGATGTATTTACTGGCAAAGTGCTTTCATCTGTTCCTGTTAGAAATTCGGTAGATAAACAATACCTCCACATCTGAATTTGATCGAAAGGTAAGGTTCGGCTAGTTGTAAGCGTATTACTGAATACGAAGAAATAAAGAAGCTGGCAACCGCGTATAAAATAGTAACAATTGGCAAGGCTTTCTACTAGGTACACTTTAAACCCAAATATCACTAAATGCAAAAAAGGCTATCCTTTAAATTATCTGCATGCTGTACCCTCTTAATGACATCTTAAATTTTAAGTAGGTTAGTGCTGTTTAAAATCGCAAAACAAAACTTTATTTATAAAAATGGATCGAAGGTTTACGAAAAAAGAAAAGGCGAAAAATTCTTAAAAGATGGTGTTTCATTATTTTTTTATTGATTTTTAAAGTGAATTAAAAAATCTATTATGGTCAAACAAAGTTTTGTACGATTGATTGTATTTAAAACTAAAACATATCTATTGAGGTCGCAGATTACTAAATTTAGGGCAGGGTCTTTAACCTGCCGGACTTCCCCCTACATGCTCAAACGGCCACGAACGTCCTCGATAAATCCTGTGGGGCCTTGATCGTTTTCCAAAGTCTCCGGTCATGCGCGCACCCACCCAACAACAAACGAACCAAACTAACCTAAAATTTCAAATTTCCCTCCAAAAGTGAGCCAAAAATGGCATTATTTCCTCATATTTCTTTAACTTCGTAATATTTAAACAAAATTAGCTGTATTATTAATGCCCCATTGTTATTGTACTGGGTATTGTGTCATCCGCCATTTTGTAAAACGTACCATTAATGGCATCTTAAATTTTAATTAAGTAATGCTGTTTAAAATTACAGAACAACACGATTGGTTTGTCTTAGCAAAGCATTTGAAAGTTTAGGAAGTTTGTACTTAAAACTATTCTTTTTTTACACCATTACACATATTCGTAAGAAATTCGACCATAGACCGATGACCGGCAATCTTAGCTTTGTACAATGCAGTTTGGCCCGACTTGTCTTTTGCGTTAACATCGGCGCCAGCATTAACCAACTCAGCGACCACACCAAAATGATTATAAAAATTGCTAAATTGGCGATTTCTTGCGAAACAGGCGTATTTAAATCCCATTTTTGAAGCATTAAAAGATGACTGTGTATATTGGGTAAGTACGGTAAGTAAAGTTGCAAAGAATTCTTCATTGATGAGATTGCCAATTTAGTCAACATTATCAAACTCTTCTGTCGAGGCCGGCGCCGTTTTCAATCAAGTAGTTCACTACGTCAAGATGACCCCACGATGCCGCCAAATACAAAGGTGTTTGTTGACGTTCGTCGGTAAAATCAATGTGTGCATGATGTTGCAACAACATTTCGATCACCTTCAAATGATCTTTGTGTTAACTACACTTTATTATTTTTCTTTTTAATTAATAACGTATAAAAACATATATGTAAATTCACAAAGAAAGTTATTTATAAAAGAACGGAACGGTAACTGGGCACGTTATCGTGTCGCCTGCTAATGCTCGAATTCTGCTGACTTTACACCGCCGTCGCCAACGGACTTCACAGAATGGTCTTTGCTTCGTCAGCGTCTATACAGCCCGTGCTTAGATACAGGCCGTTCCGTTAACATTGATTACAGTCGGCTAACCTGACACTATTCACGTCCACGTGAATGTACGAATCCTGAGAACAACAGAAATCATTAGTGACTTATTCCACTGTATTTAAGATGAATAAACTATTCATCTTCTTCGGTGCTCATCTCACTAGATGAGATACTCGTAACAAAAGGCTTCAACCTTTCTGAAGGGTGTATCCCCGTATAAGGTACCCTTGATCGTTTGGACCCCGGTATTTCTTCGAACACGTAACGATCGTTATTCAAAATTTTCGTGACAACGAAAGGTCCTTTATACTTAGGTTCAAGTTTTCTGCTCTGACCGTCATTAGAGCCCTTATTGACTTGTACCACAACATGTTGGCCAACAGAATACGTAAGTGGTTTAGCATGCTTTTGTCGTAACGTTCTTTTTCGTATTTTTGACGATCTTCCACCATTTGAGAAACGTTATTTCTCAAGGTTTCTAGATCATGACGTACGTCAGTCGTGACTAGTGCTGTTAAAAAGGCATCGTTAACGCCACGGGGACGGTACCCCAAAAACACTTCATAAGGTGTTTTGCCAGTGGTGGAACTAACCGTTGAGTTAATTCCCCACCTTACTTGACTGACGAGCTCGTCCCAGCGAGTCTCGTCTTCTGTCGACGCCGTTAGAGCCGACAGAATAGATCTATTCATCCTCTCCACTTGGCCGTTAGCCCTTGGAGTGGCGGTAGCACATAACACATGTTTGATACCCAAATTCTGACACCATGCCGTAAAGTCCCGACTCGTAAAGGCGGTCCCACAGTCAGATATAATTCTCCTGGGACGCCAAACATTTTGACAATAATATTTAAAAATTTGATAACAGGTGCTGTTTTCGTACTGGCCACAGCCTGCATGAAAACAAATTTTGTAAAAGCGTCAACAGCTATTATTAGATACGAATTTTTCCTAACACTTATGACAAATGGCCCTAAGTGATCAGTGTGTAAAGTATCCATGGGTATCTTTCCTTTTTCAATTGGGTGCAGCTCCCCTGGGATTTTTCCGATTTACTTTTGTTATACATGCAACCTAGACATGATCTAATATAGTTGCGCACATACTTCCGCATTGAAGGAAACCAATATCGAGCGCTGACGGCTTCAAGCGTTTTGTCAATGGCGAAATGACTAGCGCCATCGTGATAGTACATTAAAATTCTCAGCCTAGCACCTAAGACCGTCAGATGTCTTTCGATAGAGACGCTTATCTTTCAAAAGATGATCGTTAGGAAGCCCTTTCGTATTGCCGTCGTCTTGAGGACTTGACAGAGCATCAATTATATTCCGGCACTTGGCGTCTTGCAACTGCGCAGACAAAAGCCAATCATCTTCACTTACATTTACCGGCATTATTTCAAAAAAATCTGGAACTGTGGTTTTACTAGGCACATTTTCAATAGGTCCCCGACTCAGGGCGTCGACATGAGGCATTTTTGTGCCAACACGGTATTCAACACTGACATCAAATTCTTGTTTGTTATCAGGTTGTAACTGGAATAAGATGCCACCTAAACCAATATTACTGGCGTCACAGTGAACTTCGGTCGGTGCATCCCTATTGTATATTGCTAGTATGGGTCGTTGTACCAACTTCATTTTCAGTAACTCAAACGCACTGATCTGTTCTTCAGGCCAAATAAAATCACAATTCTTTTTCGTCAATGAGGAAAGAGGTCGTGCTAGGTTTGCAAAATTATTAATGAATTTTCTAAAATAGCTGGCTAACCCCAGGAAACGCCTAATGTCATGTACGCTCGCGGGGTAAGAAACTCGACTACAGAATTAATTTTTTCTAATCCTGGTCTAATGCCTTGCGCAGAAATTTCGTGGCCTAAATACTGAATTTCTTTCTTAAGGAAATAGCATTTGATAATCGCAAAGTCATACCCGCATCTCTAATTAGCCCTAGGATTAATTTTAACTTCTTCAAACCTTCATCTATTGTCTTAGAAGGTACGAGTATGTCATCGAGATAAGCCATTGCCGTGTCAAAACGTAAAGAACCAAGAATAAGATTCATAGCCCTCTGGAAAACAGCAGGCGCATTTACTAGACCGAAAGGCATCATTAGATATTCGTAGTGGCCGTCTGGTGTGACAAACGCCGTCTTGTGTGTGGATTCTTCGTCAACGGCTATCTGGTGGTAGCCAGATGCGAGATCTAAACTTGTGAAATATTCTTTACCTTGAAGGGAGTCTAACAGGTCATCGATTCTTGGTAGGGGTATTTGTCTTTAATTGTTTTTCTATTAACGGCGCGATAGTCCACACACATTCGTTCTTCACCATTTTTCTTTTTGACGAGCAGAATAGGACTCGCGAATGGGGACTCGGACTCACGAACGATACCATTTTCCATTAGATCTTGTACAATATCCCTCACTTTTTGCCTCTCGGTAAAGGCCATCCTATATGGTCGATAGGTAATAGGTATGTCGTCTGATAATTTTAGCGACATTTTCGTAACATTGGTCTTGCCGATTTCATGTAGATTTACAGCAAAGCAGTCTCGATATTCGTTAAGTAAGTCTAAGACTCTGTGGCGTTCCGAAAAGTTCAATTTGGGATCTAATTGTAACTCTATATCCCGCAAGGTAAAAGGTTCAAATGTTTTTATGTCTCCAATTGTCATGCATTCTAGTTGTTTTTCATTTGAATCACTATAATAACAGGTGTGAGCCCTAGCGACAACTTTGTCTTTTTTGTAACAAACATTTTCGTCGGAAATATTAATGATTGGTACCCAACACTCCTCAGCCAAATTTACAACGCAGCGAGGGATCATGTGAAACCTATTAGGGCAAGGTCGCTACTCTAAGTCAACGTAAACATCACCTGAGAAGTTAGCATCGTAAACCGAAATATGCCCCACGTGTCTTGCCGGAATCACAGTTGTTTCTTTGGCACACAGCGTAACATTTTTCGAAGGCAACCGAGCAACAGCGGCCGAGATTGTTTATCAACATCTGTGCTAAAAGACGTATTTGGTTTCCATGAATAAAACAACAACGCTCTCATGATTTACAAACGGTTGACCAATGATAACAGAAACTTTTTGAATATGGTCGGGGACAACTAAGGCAACAACATTAACTGTGGCTAAATCAACCGTTAGGCTTATAAAAGTTTTGAATTTTACAAGAACAGAACCTCCTCCGTATCCGAATAATCTGGCTATTGTTGGTTCACGTTGCAGTCTTAATTGTTCAGCGTCAGACATTTTTATTGTGACGGCACCACATCCGTTATCTACGTAACCTCGTAAAGGATACCCATTGATCACACAATCAATAAAATAACAAATATTTGTGTCTGAAGCGTCACGGGATTTTTTATAATTGGGTATACACTTACCGTCAGCCAGGCGATCGTTATATTTGCGGGAAGGAGGGTGTTGTCGTACAGTGCACTTACTAGTTTTGTGACCTAGCAGGTGACACTTTTGGCACTCCAGTCGTAAGCTTGGGCACTTTGACTGATAGTGACCTCGCATCTTGCAATTAAAACATTGCACTCCTAAAGAGTTTTGAAATTATACTGATCCTGCGCTTTCTTGGGCCTATTCGCCTATTCACTAGGACCGCAAGCGGTCCCACTTGTTGGCTGTCGCCCGGGCAAGCTCCAGCGCCTCAGAGCAGCCTTACCAGGCTTCCACGTAACAACCCTCCTCTAAGGCGCCATACCACAGCCACTACGAATCCAACCCTGGTCGACGGGGTCAGTAGCTAGATACCGACCCCGGCGGCTGTCGACAACCCGTAGTTCCGACAAATCTCCGGATTGGACAGTACTTTAGCCCTATCTGGAAATAGGTCCGACCTGTACCCGGCCAGCCGACAAGAGGCCACCTCCCCTAGCGCTAGTACAATTACCCGTTTGCTAGTTGGGAACTCAAAAACGCGACGATGCTTCAGCTACAGAGGGCTGTTTCTTGGAACCACGACGAGCCGGGCCCAATACATAAGCACACTCGGTGAGGCAGAGCGCCCATCTAAAACAGGGCCCTACGCGCATAGACGACAACCGATCAGCTATGTGATGGGTCCCATGGGGGCGCCGTTGTAATAGACTGAACGTAAGTGAGCCGTCAAGGAGCCCCGGGCTTTCCCAAGATCAGGCCATCTGGAACCAACGTCTTGCATGCTAGCACGCAGTCCGAGGCTCAACAGCCTTTTCCTGAGTCCACCACGGACGGACAGCCCAGCTCTATTCGTAACCGTCTGCAGTCACCGACGTTTAGGTGCCGGTTTGCAACTGTGCCTCGATTGTTTTGGTCCAGTTATGCTTGACCTCGAGGGTCGTCAGCTTCTAATAGCTCCATCCTAAAGTTGTGCGCCACTAGGACCACAGCGCTTAGGTCAACAACTCTAGATAAGATGCTCGAGTGAGCATCTAGTCGTCAGAACAGAGACGAGGATCATCAGGCCCCTCGTACTCGAAGTCCTCCTTGTCTGTCGCCAGTGTTTCTAGCGTCGGGCATAGCCCTTGTTCCCTCTGGAAATGCAATTGTATAACGGCAATCGAGCGACCAATGCCTTTTCTTATACTTTTCCAGTATGTAACTGAGTATAACACTCCTAGCCAACTCAACGCGCCAACCTGGCAATGCCAAGCCCAGTTTTGGAACCATCGGGTTCGAGGCGCACTCAGAGAGTCGGACTTTTGGTGGTGTCTTGTGGCCAGAGTACGTCTCAGATCAACCCTGCTTGGAACATGCTTACCAGTACTTTCGACTTTAGCCACTTTCGTAACGGGCTGTTTTTCATCGCGAAGCATGGACAAGTATTCCTCATAAAGAGCTTCATGTGTTCCGTAACGACCTGCACTTGCGCTCTTTTGAATGGACACATCGGTGATTCCATCAATTAGACAAGAGACGGCATTACGAGGTGTTATCTGACAGGTGCGGATAAGTTCCATTTTACTAAAATAATACGAGTATGTAGTCATTGTCTCTTCCGGCTTTTTGGTCCTGTCCAGCATTTTACGCAATACACCTGCGTAGTCAACGTGTACCGGAAATGTTTTGCTGATCAATGCTTTCCATTCAACCCAGGTAGACGGGTAACCTGTCAGATTATGGTACCACGATCTGGCCATGCCCTTCAACCTTGATTGCATGTGATATATTGTGGTGATGTCATCCCAAGAATTAATCCCTTTTAGTTGGTCAACTTTTTCAAGCCACTGAGTTGTCGATAGCGGTTCATTCTCAGGATCAAATGTTGGTATACAATCACTATTTACGGGTAAATGTCGATTATCTGGCTGCGCCCCTTGCTTAATTAATCTATTCAACATATTTTCCAAATTTTCAATCCTGGACTCGACAGATCCAGTTGACGAGACGGATGGTTGACGTGGTGGTGCATCTATTGGTACTGTTATTAGTTCCGGGGGGTTAAGTATAGCCTCAGGAGTCAAAGTGCGGTGTGAATGGGGAACTTCTTCATTAGACGTACCTAACTGTCTAATCCGGTTTCTCTTTCCCTTCGTTTGTTCTAACGATTTGGCGCCTTTTCGTTTCTTTCGCATTTGTGAGCGACGCCTGTAACCAGCATCGGAAGAGCTGTCTCTATCTGTATCCGAACTGCCGCTAGAAGAGGTGCTTCTTATTTTTGCCCATTGTGTTTACGTAACACACAATACACAGAACTAAAGTAATAGACAATTTCGTAACTTGCCTGTTTGTAGCTGAATTCCAGAACACTGGTTTTTCCTAAAGGACGGCGTTGTTTCAAACCCCGCACCTGAACTGTTAACTACACTTTATTATTTTCTTTTTAATTAATAACGTATAAAAACATATATGTAAATTCACAAAGAAAGTTATTTATAAAAAAACGGAACGGTAACTGGGCACGTTATCGTGTCGTCTGCTAATGCTCGAATTCTGCTGACTTTACGCCGCCGTCACCAACGTACTTCACAGAATGGTCTTTGCTTCGTCAGCGTCTATACAGCCCGTGCTTAGATACAGGCGGTTCCGTTAACATTGATTACATTTGGAACCCCAACTTGCTGCGATGTACAACGGAGTTTTACCGACGCTGTCTTTGTTTCTAAAATCAACGTCACAATCTCCATATTCTAGAATACTCCGTACCTCATCGACATCGGCGAAAGCTGACGCATAGTACAAAGCAAGATTCTAAAATTGCGATACAAGTAAATTAAAAGTTAAGACTAAAGCATACTTACATTCATTACAAAGTTTGATTACTGCGAACACAAATGAGTTTGATAATGATTTTTTTGTAAACGTGACGGAAACTTACAGCATAGAAAATTAAAACGATAGGTAAACTAAGAATGAAATGCTACAATTGTTGTTGTGAAAGCACTAAGAGTACTAATGATTTATATTTAGTTTTATTTGATTAAAATTGATTTCACCGCAGCTTCCGGCAGAAGGCGGATGCGAGACAGTATCTATCACTATAGTAAAATTCACGAAGCAAAATAGCTATCACGTAGTGTAGGTACGTGAATAGCCGTATTTACACAAAGAATATGATCGTGATACGAACCACCACGGTAACAAATATGAAACACGATACAGAAGTCTATTGGAGATGTCCTTCAATTATTGATTAGCCAATAGCGAAACAACCGTGTACTGATTGAGAGAACTCTGGCCTTTGCAGCAGCTGAACGAATGCATTAACAATCTAAATCAAATTTCAATAAAAACATTTTCAAGGACTAGCTCAACTTGACTTAAGTAATGGTTTTATATAAAGTGTTTTTGCGACACGTGCTCGTTTTAAATGAAATGACACAAAACACAACGTAGCAAAATACAATTCAAACTCTAGTCGTTTCTCGGGTTGAATTTTAATAGAATGATTTTTAAGAGGACATTTACACATTAATTCACCATTTGGTTTTGAGTTAATTTTTAAATAGGACTCCAAAATTTTAATCGTACACGACGAGATGAAACGGCTTTCATAATTTTAACATACGTTTAACAAAATTAAAACATTATGAGATTCAAACCGTTTTCGTTGCTGGTTAGATTAACAATTCCCTATTATGCTGTTAATTTTTAATTACGCGAAATTTAACATCTCACCCCTCAGTCATACTTTGACACATACGTGCAAACAAAAATCAACACCCACGCATTTGAAGAAAGAGGTCACTAGAAACATTTAAATAACATATTATCAACAAACAAAAGTACCTTCCTTAATAACTGAATCAAATAACTTTCGTTCAGATTTCCTCGATATTGACTTTGCTTATTTAAAAAGCTTGTCGTTTACTTGATACTTTTTCATAATTGATGCGTTTTTGAGTCTTATGTTTTAGTGAAACTAAGTCGTTAAATACGAGTTCCTATTCTTTTTTTTTTAATGGTCGAGTTTCTATATTTTTCCTTCAAGGTCTAGATTTACTTTCCGTATAAAATTAGATGGCGCTTAAGTAATTATTTTAGATTTAATTGATATACTAATATTATTTGTCAAACCACTAAGCTCTTTCAACTAATTGTGCTACCGGGTGTAGATTAATTAGCAAATAATTTTTTAAGTTAAAGAACTGGTAAATTAATGTAACAATTTCTCTAAAGAAACACACTTATTTGAAAGAAACTGTAGCGTCAAAATTTTCTTTCCACATAAAGGATTAATTGCAATGTTGCAGAACTAACTGGCGTCCCCCAAAGCGATTCAGTGAGCGTAGTTTTGGTTCTGTGACGTTGATGCATTAATATTTAATACGTTTTTGTAAGACCTTTAAAGATGAACAATTATTCTGTTGTGTTGCAATTTTGAGAGTTTTTGTGTTTTGGGGTATAACTTGATTGTTGTCGCAAACTCGAGTGGCAGGTATTTTTGTGACCTCGTGCGAGTGTGATAAAACGTAACTACAGAATATTCCATGCAAGCGAGCGAGCGCATTCTGTAAGATGTGAATAAAGTGAATGATAAAAAACATGTGGAAAGAATAAAAAAATTATATAAACATAGAAAGGTATAGAAGAATACGTTTAAAAATGGAAAATATTGTAAAAAGAGAAGATACAACATAAAGAAGAAAAGATAAAAAACATATAAAGAAGCAAAAATATTTTAAGGAGTTAAGCCTTATACTGGAAGTGGGTGTGATATATTTTTTAACGATTACCAAAGGTGTTAACACGATAACCGAGACCGATGGTTTAAAGTGCCTTCCGAAGAACGGTAGATACAGATCTTCTAAACTTGGCTCCAGAAAATCTCTCGCCATCACCGGAATGAAACCAGCGCGACGGAGGTGACTAGTTTACTAAACTAGCCATCATACCGCTAGGCTATTGAGAAATAGGAGAGGAAGAAAAAAAATTCCATAACAAAATAATATGAGATGAGAAGATGTGAAAACACTGCATAAGAAGGTTACATAAATCTGAGGGCAGAAAAACTAACTTGAGAAACGAACAATGTTGGAAGCAAATGAAGAAGACGCTAAAAGGAGAACGTGAAAAGAGAGTAGCAAGAAGAGAAAGAAGAAAAAAGATTAAACTTGGAAAAGCAGAAGACACGAACGAAACTCAAAGCCACCGATGGAAGTATATGAAAGAGAGGGTCATATAAATGACAACAAAAATGTAAGTAGAATTTGGAAAGAGAATAGTTTTTAGAAAAATAAAGAAACCGTTATTAAAGAGTCAATCAATCAATACTCGCTGTACTGAAATAGATATAAATAGAGTCAAGCAAATAAGAAAAAACATACGAATTGTATATAATGAGGATAGAGGTGTGGTCTAAACTATTGAAGAACGATTGAGAACTAAATGGAAAAAAGGTAAATGTTGGAGTGTAAAAGTATACTCAGGGGAGAAAGGGAGAAATGGGGATGGAAGGAAGTGGCGATTAAAGAAGTGCAGGAAAAGTACTGGAGGTTTGACATTGGTTTTGGATAGAGGTTATGTAATGAAGGACGAAAAAGTAAGAATTCAGAAGCACAAAGGAATCAAAAAAATAGTCATCGATAAAATGAAAAACGATTGTGTCAAAGAAGAAGACAAGGAGCACTTAGGCGACCTTGTCTTCACACTATCATAAGCATTTTTCAAATTTTTTGATAACCTAACTCTAAACAGCCTCGCTTGATACCTTCCGTATCAAAATCTCTATTACTGAAAATGTTAAAGCTGGTGGTATAATCACAACTTTACGAAGTGTGACAGATACCAAACCTTTTGTGTATCTTGTGAGACAACCCTAGACTAAAATTCTATGCTTTTTCCAAAAATCAAAAATCTAATAAGAAAATTAAAGTTGCCGCTGATTGCGGGATAACAAAAAGAAGATTGCGACATTTTGACAGCTGACAACTTTAAAGAAAACGGAGCAATATATTACTCATGAAACAGTATTAAGTCTAATCTCAAATTAGCTTTCATTTTATCTATAATTTTTAGTTGTGGCGTCTAACATTTGACCTGGTTTTTTGCTTATGTAACCGCTTACAAAAATTTCTAGTGGGGACAAAACTGAATGAAATTTTTCAACTAGATATTTCTATAGCGAGAATTTGACCAGATCATGTAGTACAAAAAATTAGTTAAAGTCTTTTTTGTAGTTTAATTCTGTTTACTTCTATTATCACAGAAATATAATTAACAAAAACAATAAAAATTATGTTATTTACACGGCACCCTTGCATAAAAGAAATTTAACTACGGCGCCGTGTCCGGTACGCGTAGCTTGGTCTAAAGCGGTTTGATTTCGATCATCCCTAGCGTTTATATCACTTCCAGATTCTACCAAACCAATAACCACACCGAAATTATTGTAATAAACTGCTAGTAAGGGAGCGTCATCTAACGTATCGAGTTCCAACGAATTCTTCGAAAGCCTCAAAAAATCTTCATCGAAAGTCGGTACATACATCTCGTATCCTTTCAAAGAAGTCTCCATGGATTTTAATGCTAGCTTAATCTGCTCCTTCAAGTTCTTCTCGTTGTGATCGTTCGTATGATGTTTCTGTTGCGCCGCGATGTGAAGAGCTGTTTGTTTTGCGTGATTCCTCGCGTTTACGTTAGCCCCTTTTGATAATAAAAACTTCACCACGTCTACATTACCGGAGGACGCGGCCTCGTGCAAAGGGGTTTGGTGACGATCGTCGGTTAGGTTAACGTCAGCGCGGTGCGCAAGAAGTATTTCAATGACCTTCAAATGGGCTTCGGTTCCTCCACTTGCCGCAACATGTAACGCTGTCCTTCCGTGGTCGTTGGAGTTTCGTAAGTTTACGTTGGAAGCTTCTATTTTTAAAATATTTTCTACCGCTGCATAATCACCTTCTGAGGAGGCTATATACAAATCGGTATCCTAAAAAGAAACGAAATATTTAAAGAAGACATAATACGTTAATTACCTACATTCATTGTTGACTATATTGGAGTGTAGGTAGGTAATCACTACTGTATTTCTAATCAAACAACAAATTTTATCTCGGTATTTAATTTTAATTAGGTAACTGATATTGATAATCACTGTTCAAACATACAAATGGCGCAAAAATTACATTAATCAAAAGACAATAATTAGTTTATTTTCCTTTTTCTTTTTCTTTGTCTTGCTCTCGACTACTCCCTCTTCCATTCCGTACCTTCACTATTCTCCTTCAGTAGTGTCCTCCTCTTTATTTCTTCTATTCCGCACATTTACTCTTTACTAGTTCTTCAATACTTATTTCCATTTTCTTTGTTTGTTAATCTAAACCTTTAATGGTTTTCTCTTCTATTAAATGATGTTATTAATTAATTATACCTACTTGTCTTTATCCGCCTTGCTTAATCCTGTCTTTTATTTGCATTGCATCTGGTTATCTTTGTCTCTTATTACTATCTCTTCTTCCTTCACCTCTTAACTCTTTTTCTGTGATAATATGCTCTTGCCTCTTCACCTCTTTTCAAGTAATTGAGTTTCTTTTCTGCGTTTAATCCTTTTCTCCAATTCCAATGCTTATTTTTCTGTTTGAATCCTAATCTGTTTTAATTTTAGCTACTAAATTCTATACTTTATTGAAAACTGTTTTTTAATTTTGTTCCCATCTTTACTCCTGTATTATTCCATTGTTCACCCTGCATTCCATCTGTGCCTTCTGATTTTTCTTTCTGTATCATTTTGTATCGTATCATCTATCTCTTTTCTAATTATCTCTTCCCTCTTAATTTTTCCCTTTTTCCTGTCCATTAAATTCTTGCAGTCGTCTCCCCATTATATTCTGTCTATTATAGCTTCAGCCCATTTTCTCTTTCTTTTATTTACAAATTGTTCTATTCCTTTCTCAATCAGCCTTCGATACTTCTTCTTTAATATTTTTCCTTTATTTCTTGTTTTAAATCTTCTGAAGTTTCTTGTGCATGCTTCAATTTTTCTTTATATTTTTCTATACATTTCGTAGTACATATTTTATTTCTTCCCATTCTTTCTTTTTTCTCTTTTTTCAACATCTTCTCCATTTAATTCTTGCTCATCTTTTATATTAAAATTCTGCCTCATTTTTTTGTTTAAAATTACTCAATCTATTGCCGATATTTTTCTTTCACTTATACACGTATATTGCCCTTTTCTTCTTTTTTATTTTTCAACACGACTCCATCCGTCTCTTTTTAACTTTCAATTTTTCTTTCATCGTCTCGCATTTGTCTTCTAATGTCTCACTGATGTTTCTTATTTTTCTTTAGTTTATCTCTTGCCTTGGTTTGTCCTAATTTCGTTTATGTTGTTTATATTCTAATGCTAATTCAATTAACATTTTTCGCGCCTTGATGGATGGCAACCCTGCCATCACCTACCTTCTGGGATGTCGAAGGAAAATATTACTACGACGATGTTAGTTGACTTCCAATAAGTGTTCATATGTCTTTCTTTTATTAAGTAATCAACTTAATATATTTTCAATAAAAAAGAGTTTTTTTAGCCAGTTTTAAACCGAAATAACCGCCATTTGGATAATTGGCTTACAAGAAGAGTATATGGTAATGTGTGTTTATTATATTCCATCATCTGCTTGTTTACTGGTAAAAGAAATGTAACCAAAGCTTCTGATACACCGCTAATCCGTTGAGCTGCAGTCTGCAAAACTGATTAAAGCTTTCAAGTTCGAGAAATTGGCTGCCTCTTTTAATTTTAGTATTGCCGCATTTAAGAGTCTGTGAAGACAACTTAGGGTTGTCAACGTAATATCAGTCTTGGTTGGCGAAGAGAAATATGTAACCGAAAAAAGTCAAGCCTTTAAAAGTTGGAGAACTTGTGATGATCTTGGAGGAAATTGATCTTGAAAATTAGTGGAAGTTGTAGTAAAAACTGAACCATCCAGCTCTAAATCAGGAACCTTTTTCTATTATATCTATGTTCACTTTTCCTTTTTTTTTAATTTCCATTTTGCTTAAAAATATTCAATATTTTTCTTTGTTTCTCAAGTTTGTTTATCTGTTTAGCTACTTTTTTCTTAAATCCATCTTTCTTTCTTATGCAGTTACACCTCTTTTATTTTTTCATATCCTTTTTCTACTTCTTAATTTTCTTTTGTTTTCTTTATATTTTTGTTTTACTTGTGTACTTTCTCTTTTCAACTACTATCATTTGGTTTGTACAATTAAATTTTTCTATTTTTACGTTTTCTTTTTTTCTCCTATCTTTCTTCTATCACTTTCTACATATTTTGTGGTACTTTTCATCTTCTTTCCATAAGTCGTTACAATAACATATTTATCTTTCTTCATATTTTTGTATATTTTTATCTCTTACGTCAACTCCTATCTTTAGCTTAAAATTCGTTTCCTCTCATCCATGAAAGTTGGGCTTAATGTGATTTTCTACTATTTTGCGTCCTGCTGTCTTTCTCTTTAATGTTGTATTGATCTTTATAATATATTTATTTATTCTTTAAGTTTATATCTTATTTTTTCATCTTATTTTACCCCTTAAAATGTTTTCTTATTGATCGTCCAGTCATTTCCAGTCGTTTTACCACTAAATTTTGTTTTTATTTACTGTATTCTTTTCTTTTTTTTGTTAATCTTTTTTATTTCCATCTTTGCTTTTTGTATTTTTTATTAGGTTAGCTTAGCACAGCTTACTATATATGTATCGGAATCTGTAGTACCGATTTAACTTGTGGTACATCTTATACTAACCTCAAATAAGTATTTGAAAGCTAATTCGTTTTTAATTGCTCTTGATGGTTTTATTATATTATTTTCATAAAAAAAGATAGTAATTATTTTTCGAGATGAATTCCATTGTTTTAGTTCGAAAAGATTGATCTCTCACAAAAAATTAAACTTTCTATCTCTTATAGTCCGACTGTGAAGAGTCTGACATACTATTCCAACCTAAATAGCACACTCTGTTTATTTTAGTACTGATTGAATGGACTGTATTGAATAAAACGCATTTTTTGTTCTATTATTTTGATTTCTAAAGTAATGTGTCAAGTTTACATTTAATAAAAAAAATTCTTCTACGTCATTTATTTAATTAAACATAACTGAGTTGACAATAAGTACATAAGTAACTATTCTATTTCTTGCACTTACATAAAATGAACACTAACGCAAGAATAGCAACAACCCACCGAGCGCTATTAAAACCCATGACGCTATGTCAGCCAGGGTAAGCATGTCCAACAGCTTCGAATTTATTTCTTCCACTAAACCATCGGGAAACCTAAAGCTCTAAAATTCATACACAAATGTAACGAAACAGACCAAACTTGAAAACAACTCACGTTCTCTATCCAGAGCAATGGATATACCGCTCGAGGTAAAATTTTAGTAGTTTCGACCTCTTCATTTAAGTACATTGTTGGTCTTAATATCATATTAAACTGTAATCGAATATCTCCACTCACTGGATACCCCAAATTCTAAAATCAAATGTTTGAGAGAGGAGTACGCACATAAAAAGTTATACTGACTGGTTGAAAATCTATGATAGTGTTATGCTTGCTTTCGATAGGAGATAATCCCGTAAGGTTCGTTTTAAATCTTCTTCGGCCCACATCAAATGCGGATGCGACATGAACACAGGAACTCCTGTAATTTACGCCAGTAAATTCCGTCTACCAAAAATAAACACCGTATTTTCTTACCCAGGCAGGTGTACATGTCCAGAACGGCGCTTCTGAAACATCGATTTTGTCCATCTAAACCTTTGGTCCCGTTGATGCAAAACGCAATCGTCAGTGTCTGAACCCAACGATTTTTCTGAGGTTGTAAATTGATAGCTCGGAATGTCTTTGTATTCCCCCGAAACCTGTTTGGGATATCGTAATAGATCTGAGAAAAAATTTAAATATGTTAAAATTTTAAAATTGTTTAAATTATAGGTTTGATATAAATATAACCTACAAAATTATATTATATAGTACAATTTTTAACTGTTCTGAATACTATATAGAAAACAAGTGTCACAACCAGGAAAAAGTATTTTTTTTCTATTTCTGTAAATCTGTTTAATAAATAAGCATAAAAATTTAAAATGGTAATTGTAATAAACATGGAAAGAAAGAAAAGAAGAAAAACTTCATAATAAAAAGAATTAAAGTAAACGAAGAAAAAAAAGGAAAAAACAGAAAAAAGAGATAAACAAGGAGCATAAGGATGGAGAGAAAATAAGAAAAGGCGAAATGCGGGTAGAGTACATGACAATGTAGGAAGATGAGTGAAAGGGAAGGAAAATTAAAGAAATGCAAGACAAAAAGATAAGATATATAGAGGGAAGGAGATAAAGAAAAAATTAACATTAAAAGAGGGAATGGTAGTACAATGAAAGAGGAAGCAAAAATGGGAGTAGAAGAAAGAGGTGATAAGTGAGAGAGCGGAAAATGAAATAAATATACTGTTTTGGGATATTGCGGGAATAAAAACAAAGGGGTTAGTATTTGAAGATATATAAAGAGTTTTGACATGATAGGATTGATAGAAACATGGATGGAAAGAAGGACTGAGAATAATGGAGAGAGATGCTACCAGTCAGCAACGAATGGAAAGTACTATTTGCTAAAAAAAAACAGAGAAAAAAGATTTTGACAGAGGTAAGAAAAGAGGATGGGAGAAGAAGAAATACTATAGAACAAAAGAAGAAATTATAAAATGTGACATTATGACAAAGAAAGGAGAGAGTTACATAGTAGTGACAGTATACGGGAAAGGTATGAGTGAAACAAAAAATTGAAAAAATAGTAGAAGAGGCAGATAGAAGATTTTAACACCAGAATAGTGAAGGAAGAGGGAATAATAGTAATCGGAGAAAAAAAGAAGAGGAAACAGGATAGACAATATTAAACGGATATATGGAAAAATAGAGAATACACTTTTACAAATGGAACAGTAACAGTGATTGAAGAAATATACAATTTTAAGATGCGAGAGGAGATGGAACTTAATCAAAAACAAGTAAAAGTGGTAAAAACAATATGGCATAAAAATATGGACAGTAGAAAGTATAAACAAATATGAAGAAGAAATGGAAGAAACTAAATGGGGAGCAAAAGGAGTAGAACAATGGAGATGAGAGACAAAATGGAAGGCAAAGTAGAGAAGAAGACGTATTATTACGTAAAAAACGATGATAGAAAAAGAAAAAATAAATGTTAGGGAGTGGAATGCAGAGAACTGAAAAACGAGGCAAAAAGACTTATGATATGATGTAGAGGAAAGGAAAAATATACATAGGGGTAATTTTATAAAGTAAAAAGCAACTCTAAGAATAATGTAAAGAAAAAAAAAGAAATATAAGAAGAAAAGCGCTTAAAAGAAATAAAAATGCTGGAAAAATATGGAAGACACTAAAAGGAAAGTGCAGAGAGAAGAAAAATAGAAGCAAAGATAAACTTGGAAAAGTTATAAAATGCTAAATGGAGAAAAAGAGAACAAAAAAGTATAGGTAAAACAAATGAAAAAAGGTGCAATAAGGAGATGATATAAAAAAAAAAGAAAAAGAAAAAGCGACGGGAGAAAAACAAGAAAAAATGGGTAAGATAATAAATAAGGTATGGAGAAGAGAAAGATTTCTAAGTGACTGGAGAGAGGCAATAATAATCCAATATTCAAAGAAGGAAACCGGAAGTGGTGGGGAACTACAGGTGGATGAGTGAGGGAAATATTGGCAAGCAGGTTTTAAACAAAGAACAAGAACAATAAACAATATGTACATTTTGAAACAAATAATAAATAAATATTAGAAAGAAAAGGAGGTGAGGTTTGGGTGATGTTCATAGACATAGCATTCGGCAACGTAAATAACAAAATGTGTGGAAAGGATTAAAGAAAAAGGATACAAGAGCACATGATTGAGAGAATGGAAGAGATATATGAGGAAACAAGGTGCAGAGTAGAAATAGAGAAAAAGTTGAGCGTAGGGTTTTGGACGGAAAAGGATTACGGCAAGGATGCTCGTTAAGTGCAACGTTGTTTTCAATATACTTGGACAACCTAGAGGAGGTTTTAGTAAGGGCAACAACGTGGGGAAGTAATAATTAGGAAGGAAAAGGTGTGGTTGTTGGGATACGCAGACAATATGATAATAGTAGCAGATTTAAAGAAGGAATAAAATGCATGATAAAGACGATTTAAAAAATTTTTGAAGAGAAAGAGTTGAGATTAAACACGAAAAATACAAAATTAATGATTTTTCAATGAGGACATAGAGACGATAGACACGACAAAATATTAGTTAATATATGTTGAAATATAATAATCGTAATGAAGGACAAATACAAAGTTCAGCAAAAAGGTAATAGAAATGTAGAACATGTGTGGGGTTTGATGAAAAGAAAATGGCTATGAAATAAAAACTCATGAACAGTGTCATGTTATATGGAGCGGAGATATGGGGATGGAAGAGAGTGGGAACAATTGGAAACAATACAAATCAAATAATGGAAATAGAGTCTAAGAATGGAAAGAAAACACCAATTACATAGTTGAAGAGGGTGAAATTAAAAGATTAGAGAGAGAGGGATTGTAAAAACTTCCAACAGTATGGAAAGAAGTGAAGAAAGAAAAAAAGAGGAGAAGGAGGATACAGTATGATAGAAGAAATAACAAAAGAGACAGGGATAATTAAAAACAAGAAAGGAGAACAAAATTAAAGAAGGAAAGTACAACAGAAAATACAATGAAATGATAACAGAAGATATGTCTACATATTTAAGAAAGGGATGGAGCAAGAAATATAAGAAGATGATAGCAAGGTTTAGAGTGGAAATGAAGATAATGAAAATAAATATTGACAGGGTGAACGAAGAAAGAAATTGTAGATTATGTGAGGATGGGAAAACATTGAGCATATGAGAGAGGAGTGTGAAAAAGTAAGGAAGGAAAGAAAAACGATATTGAGGAGGAAGGTGGATGAGCGAAATAAATCGAAGAAATAATAATAAGACGAGAAAAACACAAGGAAAAGTAAAGAGAAATTAAGTTTTTTGTTTATTTTTTGTATTGTTCATTTTACTTATTTGAATTTGATTCGTTTTTAGATGTAAGAATGTATAATAATAACCGAATCTACTGTAAAAAACATATATCCAGTAAATAAAGTTTAAGTTGATTTGATAGATTGTGTGTAATCAATCGCCATTAAAAACGTTTCAATTTAATTGCAATTTAATGGAATCCATTACTGCACGTTAATTCACATCAACAGAGTTTTACAAAGCAATAATTGCAGCATGGAAATATACGACGACATTTGCAGATCTAACAAAGAGTAGTTACGTTGTAAGCATTTTTTATGAACTAATTTGAAATGTTTGAAATATTTTAAACCTAAACGCAATTTGTCTAATTCTTAAAACGGAAGAAAGAGAAAAAACTTCCTGAGATTTAATTGTTTACTATTTTAGGCGTAAACCTTTTGATGAATGGGAACGGATGTAGCGTCTATAGAAGCCCATAGTGTTGAAAACTAGCGGACTATTAGTTTTTTTATTTTATGGCTTGAAGCTCATTTTAGTACCTTCCCCCTTTGTCTCGAAAACATGCTCTATAGGTCAACTTGCCCAATGGCCTCTAAGGCCTGAAGCTTTACATAAGATTTACCCTTTTATTGTTTTAAATGTAACAGGTACGGCACTGTTTGTTTTAAGTGTTCCCCACATAGTGCACACACGCCACTGGTACAGATAGTTAAACACAACCTAACCTCAAAATTCAAAAAATTACCTCCATAACAATGAGCGACGAAAATCTCGAAAATTGGGAAGACGCCGAATCGATTTACGATTTCACGGCGAAATCTTTGAAAGGCGAAACCGTGCCATTAAAAAACTACAAGGGCAATGTATGTCTGATAGTGAACGTCGCCTCTAAGTGCGGTTACACTAAAAAGAATTACGCCGAATTGGTGGAACTACACGAAAAGTACGCCGACGACAAAGGTTTACGGATCCTCGCGTTCCCCTGCAACCAGTTTGGTAAGCAAGAACCAGGCGACGCCGACAAAATATGCAATTTTGTTGAAGCACGCAACGTTAAGTTTGATATGTTCGGAAGGTGAACGTGAACGGCAAGGACGCGCATCCTTTATGGAATTACTTAAAGTCAAAGTTGAAGGGCGATAAAGGGGTTGCGATCAAATGGAACTTTACCAAGTTCATTATCGATTCTCATGGACAACCGGTCGAGAGGTTCGCATCGAACAAGAGTCCTTTGCAGCTGGTTGAACATCTCGAAAAGTATTGGTAGGATCTGTATTTTTAAGTCTCAAAGTTGTGGTTATTATTAATAAATTTATTACTTTTATGTTCAAGATATAAATGTTCTTAAGACATTAATATAATTTTCCCTCTGTGTTTACAATCTTTAATCGTACTAGAGCTTATTCGTAGAATGTACTGGAATTCTATACTACACCCGTCAGAAGTCAAAATTACTTTATTATTTAAATTATGTATTAAATTGTTTATGCTTGAGCTTAGTAAGTAGAAGCAGCTAAACAAAAGGAGTGGAGAATATTTCGAAGATGAAAGTATTAAGTAAAATTGAAAATAAAATTAGAGTAGACGATATGAAGAAAGAAGAGCTACCTTTCAGTGTAAGGATTAAAGAAGATAACTGGAGGAATACAGTTAAATAAAGAAGTTGAATAGCAGAAACGGTTTAAAAGGAAGGAAGGACGGGAGTGTAGATGGATTAGAGAATCAGTGCATATTTTGACCTTTTAGTGGAGATTTTCATAATTTATTCCTGTTTGGCCATCCACAGTTCCCAAAACATGTCTGATCCCTGGAACATGACGGACTAATGTCAATTTTCAATGTATCAGTCAGCTTTTTTAAGTAATAAAGTTGGCTGCGACATCTCGTGCTATCGTAAGTTTATCTCATTTAGGAAAAAAAAATATCCCCTAGAACTATTTCTAGTTTCTTAATCACAGACATTTAACCAGGTGATAAAACAGTTTATGAAACAAACGCAAAAATTAGTTAGGTCCCCCAACTAGTCTGGAACATTGAACAAAAAGGTAAGATAATTTATGTAGTAAATGCAAAAATTTGTTAGGTTAGCTCCTCCAACTTTTTTACTTCCTTGAACATTCAACACGGAGATAACATAATTTATCGGAACGAGCCCAAAAACTAGTTTGGTTAGCGCTCACTCTCCCCACCCGCCCCACATTTTTAGCTTAATGGACGTTCAATAAGGCAATTTATGGAGCGAACGTAAAATTAGTTAGGTTAGCTGCCCCATCTTTTTAGCTCCACGAACTTTCAACTAGGAGATAATGGTACATTAGTTTACTGGGAATTATACAATATAATTGTCCAACAAATGCGTAGTGACATAAAATACTATTGTGGAGCGAAAGCAGGTCGAAGATTAGTTAAGGTTAAGGTCAAAAAACTTTGTTCAAGGAGATAAAACAATTTATGGAAAAAAAACGCAAAATTTGTTAGGTTAGCTCCTCCAACTTTTTAGTCCCTCGAACATTCAACACGGAGATAACATAATTTATGGGAACGAACCCAAAAATTAGTTTAGTTTTTACTTTTTTTAGCTGCTCGAACTTCAACAAGGAAGTAAGATAATTTATGAAGCGAAAGCAAAAATTTGTTAAGTTAACTCTCCCAACTTTTTTTAGCTCATGGACTTTCAAAATAGGTAAAATAAATTATGGAGTAAACGCAAAACTTAGTAGGCTAGCTGCCCAATTTTTCTTAGCTCCATGAACTTTCAACAAGGAGGTAAAATAATTTATGGAGAGAACGTAGAAATTAGTTAGGTTAGCTACTCCAACTTTTTTAGATCCTCCAGCATTCAACAAGGAAATAAGATAATTTATGGAGCGAAAGCAAAAATTAATTATATTAGCTCTCCCTAAACTTTTTAGGTCAATTAACTTTCTACAAGGGAGATAAAACAATTAATGGAGAAAACTAAAAAATTTATAATGTTAGCTTATCCAACATTTTTGGTTCCTCAAAGATTTAACAAGTAGGTAAGATAATTTATGGAGTGAACGCAAAATTAGTTAGGTTAGCACTCCCAACTTTTTAGCTCCATGAACTTTCAACAAGAAAATAAAATAATTTATGGAGAGAAAGCAAAAGCTAGTTCGGTTTTAGCCCCATCAACATTCGACAAGGAGATAACATAATTTATGGGAACGAACGCAAAATTAGTTTAGTTAGTCTTAACCCCTCCTCCCTCAACTTTTTTTAGTTTTAGGCCTGATGTTTCACCTCCAGTTAACTTTATCAGTCGGTTAACTATTACAGAAACACAGAATTGAACCAAATTTTTATAAAGTCGCGTTTCTAAGATGATTAACCGACAGATAAAATGAACTGAGATGAAAAAATCAGGCCTTAATAATGGACATTAAACAAGGAGGTAATATAATTTATAGAGCGAATGTAAAAATTAGTTAGGTTAGCTGACCCATCTTTATTAACTCCAAGAACTTTCAACAAGGAGCAGATTATGTTACTAGGAGTTAAACAATATAATTGTTGAGCTTAAATGTTTACTAGCGACGCGTTGCGCTAGGGAATCAATAGAAACTCGTGGTCTGCAAATGCGTACTTTCTATCCCAGCGACACAAAATACTATTGTAGGGTAACGCTGAAATTAGTTAGGTTAGCTCATCTAACTTTTGGCTGCTCGAGGTAAAATTTATAGAGCGAAAACAAAAATTAATTAATAAATAAATTATAACTTCAGTCTAACCAATTGGTTTAGTATTGATACTAAATATATTTTTTATTTCAAAAAAATTTTACTATAGTTTGTTAATATCTGCAAGTCATCATCAGAAGTAAGTATTTTGTTCTAAAATAAAATTACCGTCATTATTTAATTTTATTAAATATTAATTATATTAGCTCCACATTTTTAGTCGATAAGCTGTCTAGAAGGAGATAAAATAACTTATGGAGAAAACGCAAAAATTAGTTAGATTAACTCCCTCAACTTTTTTAGCTTCTCAAACATTCAACAAGGAGGTAACACAATTTATGGAGAGAACGCAAAATTTAGTTAGATTAGCTTCTTCAACTTTTTTCACTCCTCAAACATTAAACAAGGAGGTAAGGCTATGGAGAGAACGCAAAAATTAGTTAGATTAACTCCCTCCACTTCTCAAACATTCATTAAGGAGGTAAGATTATGGAGAGGACGTAAAATTTAGTGAGGTTTATTTCTCCAACTTTTTTTACTCCTCAAACATTCAATTAGAAGGTAAGATAATTTATGGAGAGAACGCAATAATTAGTTCGATTAGTTTCCTCAAATTTTTTGCTCCATGTACCCTCAACAAGGAGATAAAATAATTTATAGAGGAACACAAAATTAAGTAGATTAGCTACCCCAACTTTTTAACTCCTCGACAATTAAACAAGGATATAAGATATAATAAAAATAGTTATGTTAGCTCCCTCCCTCTACTTTTTAACCTCCTCGAACAAGGATGTACGATAATGTATCGGGCGAACGCAAAAATTGAGTTATACTCAGTATACTATTGGCGCGGAGCAATAAACCTGTCAGAATTATCGAATCTCCCGTATTGCAGTGGCGTAGGTACCTGATACGTTTGGAAAATCATATTTTTAGTAGGTAAATATATTATAATAGTAAAATCTACCTTTATATGTTATTTATTTTATTTGTATAGTAGATCACATTATAAATTTTACTTCTTACGTATTATATACCATTATTTTTGTATCTTGGTATAATACCCACATCTACGGCTATGATTCTCGTTTCGTCAGTACCTGGGCTGATGGCAACGTGTTTACACAGATTAAACTATTGTTCTCAGACCTTAGATGGGTCGATATGCTGCAAGAGCGGCACAATGATCGTATTTTGTTAGAATTTATTGGTTTTACTTAACCGTAGAAGTACCGCTTTCACAAGAAAATAAAGAATTATTTCAAGCAATTATGATTTATTACTCCGCGCCAATAGTATACAGACTATAGGTTTGCTCCCCAATTATTTTAGTTCCGCGAACATTCAATAAGGAGGTAAGACAATTTACGGAGCGAAAGCAAATAGCTTACCCTAAAGTGGTATTCACACTTGTGCATTATCATGCTGCATTTTTAGTTGCAGGATCAAAATGCGTGCATTTCTTGGTTCACACTGTTAAAGTTGCAGCATCACAAGATGCATGATGCACGTAGTTAGAACTCGTTCTATTTTCGTGCAGTTTAATGCCAATAATCAGATGATGTTCGTTTTGAGTTGGTACCATCTCTTTTTATTTTTTTAAACAATAAAAAGATGCAGCTGCACCAATGATAATATAATAAGAAGTATTTATCCACTTATTCTTTCGCTTTGAGTTATCTCTGTTTTTAAGTTTTAAGTTTATTTCTCAACACCAACATACAGTTATAATTTGTGAAAAATTAAATCCCTACAGAGATTTTTCCTATGCATTTCAAAATGCAGCAATTCAGGGTGATGCCGCATCTAAAAATGTTGCATGAAAATGCACAAGTTGAATACCACTTAAGTTTTTTAGGGCGATAAACTTTCCACAAGGAGATAAATCAATTTATGGAGAAAACGCAAAAATTTTTAGGTTAGCTTCTCCAACTTTTTTAGCTCTTCGAACATTCAACAATAAGATAATTCCTGGAGCAAACGCAAAAATAATTAGTTATTAGGTTAGTTCTACCAACTTAGCTCTATGAACTTTATCGATAGTCTTATGTTCAATAAAATATTTACTTTTTGCTTGAAATGAGGTTAATTTTGACTGCATTCGAGCCCACCCGATAAACACGACCGACGCGTTCAATTGAATTAAAAAACAAATTGTTACTCTCCTCATAAACTCACTTATTTCCTGTTGGACTCGTGTTCAGCACCGGTTTAGATAATGTCAACAATTTGATATCACACGAAAGGGATAGAATGTACCGTTGCCAGAGCACTGTTGCCACGTCTCACATCTACTGAAAAATGTAGATGGAACTAAAGAATAGTTTTCGATAGTATGGAATCGTAAAATTAAAGGAATTCGAGATAGCAAAGAAGTTTATAAATTAATAAAGATGCCCTTGAATTTACTCTGCTTAAAAAATTCTAAAACAATGTTAGATTGTGTAATGAGGCCGATTTTATGCAAAGTCTTTGTGGAGCCTGACAGACTCATTCATTCATAATTGCATCAAATGGGAGCATTTGGGATGATGATTACAAGAACAGAAAAGATGCGTATTCAAAATGACTGAAATGTCATACGTGTGTTTAAAGCGAACGCAGGTCAGCTGACGCGTAGTTCTGGAGCGCGCGTTTCAAAACGCCTTGCATAAAACCGACGTTATGATCGCATACCTCACCGAAGTTGCTATACGAGTTGATTTTCCGCTTGCTTAGATTTACATTCGCATTCAGCAGACTTTAACCTACGCCGCCTTCATCAAAGTATTTACGCTTTAATCGTTATTTAGTTTGTATAGTTATACACTTTGTTCTGGTATTATTTTAAAGAAATCTTGTTCAGTTTGAATTTTAACCAAGCTTTGACATGATTTTTCAGTAGATGTCAATTCAGAAATTGATTATTTTTTAATATTAATTTTATCGCAGTTGACTTTGCACATAATTATTTTATTGTCGCCCTAATGTAAAGTATGTAAATTAATTAATTCTTATTTAAATTAATTTTTTAGAGTAACGCCGATTAATATGAAAATTGGATGAAGTTTTGCAATTAATTTCTTTATGACTGTGGGTTAATTTCGTTAATTTTTTATTGAAGTTTTATCATTAATTATTATCGTTGATGATACGGTGGTACTTGTTTACACTTATCGTCCAAAATAATGTGTGGTTTAATCGGATTTCAAATTCAAGTTGGCTTGGCATTTTTAAAAAACATATGAATCAAATTTAAATCGAAACCAACTTGTTTAATTTTGAAATTTTAAAGCTGACTTTTATCTAAATCTATAATTCATAGTCAAGTAGAGTATATTATTATTATTGCTGGAGAATGACGATCGTTTTCTCGTTGCTCAATTGGTGTACTATGTGTCACCCTGTACACATTGTATCGTAGGTTAGGTTCCATAATTACTGTTTTGCGTGCATTTATGAATCATACTCGAAGTTATAAAATCGAACGCTAATAGCAGTTTACAATCAGGTATGTCTGCGCAATTACTTTCATTCATTTATAAACGATGCATTAAACTTAATTGATTTTCAAAAAATTCGATAAACTTCGCTAAAAAAATAGGAGACAATTTCAGGTAAATTTAATTGGCAACATTGCGATGACGGACAATTTTTGTTGTTATTCATTTATAATTGGAATAAATAATTTAGTGATACCGTTTAAGTGGAGGGAAATCGCCTTATCAAGGATACATAAATGCGTTACCGCTTACCTATTTTTCAGTTATTCGGTATACCACTCTCCAATCATTATAGAATGGCATCAAGCAACCCTGAAAACTACAAGGATGCCAAGTCGATCTATGAATTCACTGCTAACAACATTAAGGGTGAACCCGTACCTTTAGATCATTACAAAGGGCACGTTTCGATTATAGTCAATGTAGCTTCGCAGTGTGGTTACGCACAAAATCACTATCAGGAATTGAACGAGTTGTACGAAAAGTATGGCGAAGAAAAGGGTTTGAAAATATTAGCTTTTCCTTGTAATCAGTTCGGCAGTCAAGAACCTGGCGGATCCGAGGAAATATGCTCATTTGTATCGAAGAAAAATGTAAAGTTTGACCTGTTCGAAAAGATCGATGTTAACGGTTCACACACTCATCCGTTGTGGAAGTATCTTAAGTATAAGCAAGGCGGCACTTTAGGTGATTTTATCAAGTGGAATTTTACTGAAATTTGTTGTTGATAAAGATGGGAAGCCTGTTGGAAGGTACGGTCCGAATACTAGTCCGAAAGGGATGATTGCGAATTTGGAGAAATATTGGTAGTTGGTGGTAGCAGCATGGTACAAAGAATTTGCATTTAATGTTCGCTATAGTATTTGTTATAATAGTTCACGGGCATGTTTTACGTATTATAACATAAATCTTAAATATATATTCACGTTTTCTTAAAACTTAAATTGTGTTTTTATTATATTTGTGTTGAATTTCTGAGGTATGTGTCTTCTATCTATTGGTTCAAAAGTCAATAAAGCATTACCTTGACCTAAGTGGATGCATGTATCGCATTTATTGCACCACTTAATTATTTAGCATGGCATTATCTGTTCCGCTATGATTATTGAATATTTTAACACATTTCAAACAATCCCATTGTTGGGATTGAGAATTATCTCACACTTAAGTGGGCCCTTAATCAAATATTTAATAATATACGTTACAGGTTTTAACGATGATATGGTACATTATCAATTACATTTCGGCGCCTATTGATTAATCGCGTGACGTTTATCTTCAAGAATATTAATTATGAAAGAAAAGTTGTAAATTTTATTATCTACAGCCCAATTCAAGCAAATTTTTAGTTTCGGTCTTAAAACTTGATTAGCAAGAGAGCTCGAAGATACAAAAGAAGTAGGTATGCATGCTGACAAAAATAAAGCCCTGGAACCCTATATTAACAAGCCAATACCTCCAAATTGACAAAAAAAAATTGTAACGACAGTGGAGTAGGCTCTATGCAACTACAGTGCTAGAAAGTTGGCTGAAAAATTAACGATATTTTAAAAAACAAATAAGATTTAAAAAAGCTATTTGAAGAAGGTTCCAATACAGAGCAGAAGAGAAAATTTCCTAGAACTGAAGATTTAGAAATTGACCGAGTAGTTCACAATTGGTTTTGTAAAGCTTGGAATAAAAATATCCCTATATCTGGACCTTTAATAAAAGAGAAACGTATTTTAAGGCTTCAAATGGGTGGCTTGAGAAAGTTTGTCAAAGACATAACATAAACTTTAAAACAATTTGCGGGGAGTCAGCTGATATTAACCTGACACTGTTGAAGCTTGGAAAGCAAAGCTGTCAGTAATATTGAAGCAGTATTCACCCAAAAATGTGTACAATGCTGACGAGACCGGACTTTTTACCTTGCGATGCCAAACAAAACGTCCTCTTTAAACAACGATAAATGTAGTGGGAAAAAGCTGCAAAACAAAGATTGACAATTTTATTGTGTACAAATATGGAAGGTGATAAGGAAAATCCGTTAATCATTGGAAAGTAAACACCCAAGATGCTTTATAGGCTCTCATATCAACAAATTGCCCTTAGAATGGGTATCTAATAAAAAGCTTGGATGATGATAGAGATTATGAAGAATATAGAAAAGTCTTATTATTTCAGGATATCAGTATCAATTTAACCAGGGCTTTAGTTTGGATATCAGTCCTGCAAGAAATTTCGATGAAGAAGACGAAATTTCACTAGCTCAGCTTTTTCCCTGTATTACTAAAGGGTGGGCCATTTAAAATTGCATTTTAAAAAAGTAAATAAAAAAAAAAACTAGTGAATATTTTTTCAAATTTTCGGTTTTATTAGAAAGATGGAACCTTGAAATTTAAGAATGAAACACAAGATCATTTACAGTACCCCATTCGCTCGACCTCGACTTCGATTTCCGTGTTTCAAGGCCTCAATTGTCTCTGGATGGTTCGCGTAACACTTACCGTTAACGGGATTCCTATAGATAATAGTTCAATTGGCTTAAGTCACAGCTCCGAGGCAGCCAATTGACATCAGAATTTCGGCTGATTATTCGGTTTTCGAAAACTGCTCAAAAGTTGGATTGTTACGTTGGCTGTATGGCAAGTGGCCCTGTCCTGTTGAAACCAAATGTCGTCCTGGCGTCGTTCTTCAATTTTGGAAACAAAATTGAGTGTGCATGTCACGATAGCGCTCACCATTTACCGTAACGGCGACTCCTTCATCGTTTTCGAAGACTCGTTGTCGATGCATCGGTTTTCCAAGGTGAAATATGGGTTTTCTGAGCCCCAAATGCGACAATTTTGTTTGTTGACATATCCTCCGAGGTGAAAATGCGCCTCGTCCGAAAAGATGATTTTCGGTAAAATGCTCATCTTCGGCCAATTGATCTTCAGCCCATTGGGCAAACCGAAAACGTATCGGATGGTCTTGTGGCTCCAATTGAACTTTGTAAGTCTTCATACCGAGGTCTTTATGCAAAATTCTCCTTAGAGAAGTGCGGAAATGTTCAATTCTTGAGAACGGTGACGAGTTGATGTTGATGGATGATCACGGACACTTCAGCAACGGCAGCAACATTCTCGGTCGTACGCACTGTATTAGAGCGGGAACGAGTTGTTTTGGCAACCAACGAACCAGTTTCGCGAGCTCACTTCACGAATTTGTCCACAACTTGACGTGATGGTATTTTATCTTTGCCTATTTTTTTTTTAAATTTCTCACGGTTTGGGTTGAAGACTCACCACTTTGGAAGTAAGTTCTCAACATTTCAAAGTTTTCTTCAAGCGTATGGATTACCATTTGGTAAAATTCAGACTTTTAACTAACAATCTGTCAATTTGTGATGACATTTAACATTCATGTACTTCAAATAAATAGTGGTTCAAAATGCAACCGCTAGATGGCCCACCCTTTAGAAGGTAATCAACGTGTAAGCCTTGAAAATTATGCATCTATTGACTGTGATATTTTAACCGAAAGCCCCAATTTAAAGTGAATTAGAATATAGTGAAGACTGTGATTCGAACAATGAAAGTGGTGCAGAAGAATCCGAAGTTTTTACGTCAAACAATAAAGATATGGGTGAAGCGTGTGAAAAACTAAGAGATGTGCAAAGTTTTTTATTTTCTAATGATAAGAGTGAGGCTAGCGGTAGAAGTACTTCAAATTTTATCAAAATGTGAATCTTCTGTTTCACAAACTAAACTTAAAATGTAAAACAAACCTCAATACAAAAATATTTCACAAAAATGTAATTTAATGGTATGTATTATGTATGTAATTAATTATTGTAATATGTTTCACGAGCAATTAGAAAATTGGTACATATTATGTATTCAATATATAGTGTGTTAAGGGCTTCGATGCTCAACATTGTTAGTTTGGAAAGTCTTGTAAGAGTTACAGGGTCAGTTATATGGAACAATATGAAGCGTATTTATGTTACCTCTTAAGACCTTTTCTTGTTTTTCGCATAGAAATGTGTTACCTACTAGATATTGCAAAAAGTGAAAATCGGCATTTTCTTTAAACTTTAGTAAAATACATGCTATTTATACTATTAAAAATATAAATTTAAAAGTTGTACGGCATTTAGATATTGAATAATATGCGTCATTAAAATATTTTTTTGCTTGCATCAATAGCGAAATATAGCAAAAAAAGTTGCATTTTTTTTAAATGGAAATGATAATTTATTTTTATACAGTTGAATTACTTGATTTTTTTCCCTTTAAACGATATAAGGTTCGAGCTATTTATCTTGTGTAATTTAGAAGATATAAAGAAAAATCGTTTTTGAGGCAGATTTATAATGTTACCAAGTTGTAAGTAATAATAACAAAACATAACGGGTTAATAATATCGTAAAACGAATGAGTTTTCCTATAAAAGATTCTCAATAGTGCGGCCATTGACTTCTAATCATTTTGTATAGCGTTTTTCAATATTTATTCGGCAATTCATTAATTGACGGACGCTAACTGAATTAAAGGCCTGAAAAATCTAGTAATAAACGCATTTCTTTGGAAAAACAATGAGAATTTCTGAAGAGGTAAGATAAATACCTCCATATTAACTCCATTTAACCGACCCCTAACTCCTACCGTTTCCAAAATACCAATGGTGAGCATCGATTTTGGACACACTGTATATAACTCTTCCATTATTATATCGTCTAAGTCTTTAATATTCCATCAGCATCGTTTATAGTTATTTTTTGATGCAGATATATAGTACCCTATAGCGAACCGTATTATGTTCCATACTTAAAGATTTTAATAAACAAAGCATAGAAATAATTTTTTTAACTCCCCAATAACGTAACACTTCCATTTACTCGGGTCAGTTTTGCAGCAGATTTTAGTGACCGCTATTTAGAGAGTTTTACTGTACCAGATTTTGTAGTTCTAATAAAATTGGGCGAAAACAAACGTAGTTTTAAGTTATTTATTTGAGAGTAATCATTTAGTGCTTCAAAATTAAAATATAAACTAATAATTTTACTTCACAATATTGAAATAACTCAATCATTAAAAGTTGGTTTTAAAAAAAGATCTTTATTTTAGTTTTAATTTCAGCAAGATGTTTGGTGATTACATATCAACCTAACGGGAACTTAACATATAAAAAGTTATGCGGTAGTAAGATTTATATACGACTACTAAATTTTGTAGATGTAGTTATACCTTAAACCCTTAGGCGTAACAATTTTTTTTTAAATAGGTACAAAAAATTTTGATATACAGTGACCGGCAAAGAGTTTGCAACAAAGTGCGTCCTAAAAACAATGTTTTTTGTTCTATTTGTTCTACCGTCCATTGGTAGACTAATGAATAAAAATTACTGGATTGTGAAGTTTATTTGTTTTGTTTTATTGTGTTTATGCAAATCAAACGCAAAAATTTTGTTTTCAATATTTCCGGAAAAAATGCCGGAAAACTGATATTTTTGAAAAGTCGTTATTTTATTTTGAAAATTTGCGGATAGACGTATAATCTAATTCTGAATTTTTCAATATCTTCTCATCTAAGCTCACTTTTTAGATATTTAAGGGATATTTTTTTAATTTGCCGCCATGACAGTGGTCACATGACATTTGTCAAAGTCCTTTTTGTCTTTCAATATGCTGAATTCATTTGCCAAAAAATTTTCGGATATCTCAATTACAAAATTTTTCCCATTTGATGTAAACTCTTTGCCGGTCACTATAGATGAAATTTATCAATCAATTTTATCGCTTTATTTCAATTCTATCAAAAAAAAAAAATTATTTTACTGTCTTAGCGACGGGCCGATATTTCCTATTGCCTATGATTACTTGAAAAGTACTTGAATCATTAAATAACTCCCAATGTATTTGAATTTCGTAGCAACAAGTCAATACCCCCCAAACCAACACAAGATGATATAAAGACACTAAAAGTAGGCTCTAGACGACTACTGAATTTGGTGGTTCTAATTTCAATCGAATTCTATAAAAAAATTAATGTATTGGAATTTCGTAGCAAGAAAGTATTGTAAAGACACTGGAAAAGTAGGATCTATTCGACTACTAATTTTGTGGTTCTAATACAAATGGTATAAATTTAAATTGGCAGCAAAACAAACGAATACATTTTTGATTTTTTGAAACTTTAAGTCTTATTAATTTACTAAATTTCTTATAGTTTTCAGTGTATTCATTCAGCGCTACATAATAAATTATAAAATAATAACTTTACTGCAACATTTAAATCGTTCGACCACTTTAATTGCACTTAAAAGTTGGCCGTGATTACTTAAAAAATAAACTTTATTTTATTTTCAATTTCGTGATTACATATCACCCTAACTGAAACTTAACATACAAAATTAGTTATGTGGAAGTACGACTACTAAATTTTGTAGATGTAGTTGAAGTCGTACCCCAACCCTTAAGCGCAACAATTTTTTAAAAAATAGATACCAAAAATTTCAAATTTTGATATAGATGAAATTTATCAATCAATTTTATAGCTTTATTTCAATTCTATCAAAAAAAGCTTAGTCTTAGGGACAGGTCTGTAGTTACCTCCCAAACCAACATGAAAAAAATTGTAAAGTGTACAAAATCAAAACAAAACGAGTATCTTAATATTAATTATCAAAATTAGTAATTGAAACTGTTTCGAATTATTCCTGTAACACCTAAAAAAATTTAGGGAGGATACTTCTACGAATGAGTGAATAATCAGTCGATGATATAATTCCTAAAACAAAATGGAATTGAATAAAAATGGAAAATTGAAACAAATTGCTTTTTCCACGACATACTTAGAAAACGGACGCTTCTTCTCTACAAATAGTGAGGAAAATAATGTCGTGTTACAAAATGTTTCTTTAAAAAAATGTAAGAATGTGTTATTAGAACTATATGCGCCTAGTACTTAGTTAAACAATTTAATTTAGTATTCAATCAGGTTTGTTTAATTTAATATTTTATATTTCGACTCTTAAAAATTGCTACCCTACATTTATAGGTTAGAATTACGCGGCTGCGCTATGACAGTTGAGACCACACCGATACTACAAAATACTGTAGCGAAACTATTGGTATCAACTTTTGCTTTTACGTACGAAAACGTGACGAAATTCTGTAACAATAAGTTACGTTTACAATATTACTTGTTTCATTAGATTGTTTTTTGGGGAATGTCGTGGAAAAATGTTGAGGAAAGCCTTTTTCACTCTCAAGCTCGAGTGGGAAAAAGAATCGCTTTTCTCACTTGTTGGACAGATAACTATTGACAAGGTGTTTTAATACGTCGTTTCTATGACGTCATAACGGCCATTTTTTTCAAATGTCAAATTGGATGTGGCACGACAAACTTTTGTTTCTTCCTGTTTACATAGTCCGTTACGGATGTCAAAGAATTTTCTAAATTGGTTAGTTACGATATCTATTAGGCATCTGCATTACGTGACATTTATTTCAGTTTAGTGTACAATAATAATGCATAACCTCTATTTGCTATATTTTTTCATATACAAGTTCCTCATACTTTGGTGCAATTTATGTATATAATAATAAATAGTGTCTAATAATCATCGGAGTAAATATATATCACTAGATAAGGACTATTTAAATAGATACTTTTTAACGAAAATATAAAAAAAGTTATTCTATGTTGGGCATATGGATGCCAACATTATAATAGACTGGAAACTTGTCGATTTTATCGGATTCCAATAGATCCTGAACTTTAGAAGAAGTGGTTAACTTTGGTTGCGTTCACTAGGTCTGAGCGCTCCGGAGCTGCTACTAAAAGACTCAACTGAACGTGTTCGCTACCTGAGCGCTACATCGAAATTCGACGTAGCGATCGAATGTTTCAACTGCTGCAAAGGTGCGTTTCCATCAAAGTTTTTGGCGATTTCAGCTGTTTAGAAAATCGCCATCTTTTGTTGTATTTGTGTCCTTTGTATATTAAGTTCGTGCAGACCCATAGATGCTGTGGGTAGCATTTTATGCGTCCTTTTTTATTTTATAATTTTTATCACTCAAGTCCCATAGTATACAGTGCGTTTCAAGAGCATGTGATTAAATCACGATAACTCTGGAAATTTAAAAGATAGAAGGATGGAACAATCATCTGTCAAACTTGCATATTTTAAATTGGACACTCTGTATATTTTTATATTTTCGAATGTACCATTCCATTCTGAGTTCAACAATATAGCACACTTGATACTTTAACTCAGGCGTTGATTAGTTTGTGCACAATTATCAATCAATCAAATGTGTTTGAAAAAGAATTAAACAAGATTATTCAACAAAGACTATTTATCATTAGTACTCATCATGTAATCATTGAACTGTTCCACATGTTTGAAATTTGATCAAGTTCCTTGATTGTTTTTCAAACATAATTGATTATAATTGTGCAAAAAACTAATCAAAGCGAGTATCAAGTGTGCTATATCGTTGAACTCATAATGGAATGGTGCATTCGAAAATCTAAAATATACAGAGTGTTCTATTTAAAATATACAAGTTATATTAATAAGTTTGACAGATGATTCGCTTTTTGTTTTTCAATATGTGTCAATAGTTGTCAGTTTTTGTCCTATCCTTCTATCTTCTAAACTTCCAGAGTTATCTTGATTTGAAATGAAACGCACTGTACATTTTCTGTCTGACATAAATCAATTAACGTGTCGATTAATGCATTTGTTCACGTTACAGATATGTTTTGTTGCCAAGTAGAATTACCACCTGCAAGCGTGTCCACAGAGCGAATAAATATCTGGAAAAAGTGTATTTTTTTATGTTTACCGCCAAAAATAGAAACATGTTGACGACATTTGTTCTTTGATTATGAAAGAGAGTGGATACCGGATGCCTATATGTACGCATACGCGCGTATATGTGATTGAATTCAAGCGACCGCCATTACTTTGGAGTCAAACAATGGGTTGGACTATTATCAATTTTATTGTTTTTATGACGAGTGTTTAAATAAAGAAGTGAAAACGGCCGAATAATGGTTGCATGTGCATCGTTATCATGCAATAGTCGTACGAACAAAAAAGAGCCAAGGATTTCATTTCACAGGTAAAATACAAACTGTAATTAATTCATGTTTTCATTCAATTAAATTATTAACATATTTATTATACAGGGTTTCTATAAATAATTGTCTCAGCAATTAAATGAACAAAATTAACGATAAACGACGAAGAACACAATTACAACTAGGGATAATAATTGCAACGGAACGATGAAATAACTCACCTCATGAGACAATCATATTCATAGAAACCCTAGGCTGCGTTCAGAAATACTTAGATGATCGTGGGTGAATGTGATCCGAGGTGACTCGACAATATCGCTCGCTAACGTAACGATTACATTACCATCGTTTATGAACGACTGACAGTGTTGACATCGACAGTTGACATATAACGACAGAGCAAACAAAGCACATTTGTGTGAAAATGATAATAATATGGAACAAGGAAAAATAGCACACAAAATACCATTGAAAATATTTAACTTAAATATTGCGGGAAAATGTGGAAATTAGACTCCACCGGTTGACACTTGACAGTATCATTATCGGAGTCGGGTAACTTTCAACCATGTACAAATTGCGGCGAATAAAGTGACTCTAGGATAAAATCCCTAGAAATTTATGAACGCTTCAGAGTAGTGTACCTTGACACCGAACTAATTATTTCTGAACGGCAAAATTCACTAGAGTGACCCGGAGTGACGTTTCTGAACGCAACTTTGTAGTTCGATGATAGTACGCCGCCTACTTTGGAGTCAATTGATCACAACTGGTTCTTGTGTATGCCGTATCCAATTTTTCATAATCTAAAGTCTGCAGCAAGTGTATTCTTTTGATGTTTGCCGCCAAAATTGGAAACACGGTTCCCTATATTTTTCGCAATTTATGTTGCCAACAGTAGATAATTACAGCAAATTCGTTACCACCACGTGTTAACAATACAAATGTGACAATTTTGTTCGGTGGCGACTCAACTTTATACTCGACTTTACACGATGAAATGTAGTGGTTCAATGCAAGAAATCTTGCAGGTGCAAGAAAAATTTCACGATGTTTTACACGATGAAAAGACTTCAAAGGAAACTCTTTTCGCTAGACAGTGTCACCAACCACATAAAAATACATTTATCACATCAGCTGAATTGTTCGTTTATTTAATAGGAGCACAAACTAGGAGTTTTGTAAAGTGGTATTTGGCAAATTTTAAAGTAATTATTAACTCTATGCTTAGGCAGAATAGAGCATCGCATGAGTATTTTTTTAATTTAAACTCTTCTTTCTTCAATTGGTTTAAAAACACCAATCAACGCATATACTTAATTACTTCGTTTAATTTAAGTTTCCTATATTACCAGCATTTTGTTGCAATCAACGCTTTACCCACCAGCGTTTTTTCTTTTCTATTTCAAATCTACTATTATTTTGCACTTACAAGAATAAAGAGTTCATTTTCAAGCAAACATAATTTTTAAAAGTTGGCAACATCAAATATAACTAAAAGTTACTAAAATTGCAAGTGCAATGCAAGAAAAATTACATCGCGTTCTAATTCATTTGATGCAAGAAAACTTGCAAGTGCAATACGAAAACTTGCACGTGAGCATGCGCATAACAAAAATTGCACGAAAAAGTTGCACTGACTTTCACCGTGTAAAGCGGCTTTGCTACTCGATCGACCGTCATCTTGCTGACCCCTGATGCATGTCATTTAATATTTGAAAGATTTAAGTTGTTTTCCAAATTATAAATATTTCACCAGTATTTTGACAGCTGACAAATATCCGCCATGTTTTTCAGGAAATTTAGCGAAAGAAGTAAAATGCTCTGGCCTGATAAACAGGTATAGCCTTTGATGAAATGGTACGACTTCATTCATACTACTTTTTGTAACTGGTACGGCTAGACTCGTAGTCGAATGCGCAGGAGCACCAGTCCATAACACAGTGGTGCCACAGAAAAATAAAGTGGTGCCGAAGGTTAAAAACGGAGATAAAAATAGATATTTTTTCATGTAATGTACAAACAATAGATGAATTCAAAGGTCAAAACAAAGTAGCCAATCAATTTACAATCCCAAACAAATCAGTAATACAAATACGATGGCCTTCTCGAACACCATGACGTTCTTGAAAACCACCAACCTACCAATGAAATTGTTTAGTTTCACCGCCGCGGCGCTTTCTTCAGGTAAATATTTCACGAAATCTTTCGCCTTGACTGTTCTTATAGTAAACAGCGTTGGGCGAAGGCCTCGATTGGTCGAAGCGCTAAGTCCATATACGACTTTAGAGCGAACGACATTGACGGCAAGGAAGTGAGTTTGGATAAGTATCGGGACATGTTTCCATCATTGTCAACGTCGCGTCCGAATGCGGATACACAAAAAATCATTATGACGAGCTGAACGAACTTGTGCGATAAATATTCCGAGGCGAAGGGTTACGCATTTTAGGATTTCCTTGTAATCAATTTGGCGGACAGGAACCAGGCGATTCAAGCATTTGCTCGTTCGTGCGTACTAGGAACGTCAAGTTTGACATGTCCGAAAAGATTAAGGTTAACGGGGAAGAAGCGCATCCGTTGTGGAAATATTTAAAACATAAGCAGGGGCGGAACTTTGGGCGATTACATCAAGTGGAATTTTACCAAGTTTATTGTAGATAAAAGCGGTCAGCCGGTCGCTCGATTTGGACCTAGTACGAGTCCGAATGATTTGGTTGATACTCTTGAGCAGTATTGTGTAGAATGTATTTTTATACGCATAAACATTAAACTTTTTTATTAAGATAATCCGTATGTTAACTATTTTCTAATTATAACGAAAACGCATGGTATTTACGTTATAGAATCACGTAATCATAATCAAACCAATCAAAAATGTTTTTCGCAAAAATATGTGCAAAATAATATCCATGAATTTGAATAGGTTCTAAAGCCCAACCTAAGCGGTGACGTCAGAACCTTTATCGAAGCATAGGTTTTTAAAACTTCATTTTGATTTTGATTGTTGGCTAGTGGCAATAAACTCCCAATCAAAACATAAAAGCTTTGAATAGTAAATAACGAGTGTTCATATAAAAACTGGGCTGGAGAGCCGTGGAATGTGTATTAAAATATAACCTAAAATTCATACCTACTAAGGCATTTCAACGCTTTACCCCAAATGGCGTCTGTGGGGCAAACAAACTTTGTTTTTCATTCGAATGTGTGTAATTTCTGTTAATTTTTGTACTTTTTGCGGTTGTTTTAATTAAGTTAGGTTATAGAATCTGAAAGATTTATGTTTAAATTACAAATAACAGGGATTCTAAAAACTTAACACTGTCACGCTTTCTCTACTGCCACAGTTCACTATACAACCAAATTAGGTACATCACAAATCAATTAAACGTCATAAACTATATTAGAAAATTCCTATAACTCGATGATAAAAATCCATCTAATTATACGTAAGTTTGCCACAGTAACCATTTTTAATGGTATTTGACAGTGCATCGAATTCTAACCTAAATTTGTATCAGCTGACTGCTTATTTTAAAAAAATTTCTTAAATGTCACAAAGAAAATCCTAAGACACTACCTAACGCTATATTCACTATAAAGGTTGTGACTTCAAGCCAATGAGAAAAGTGTTCTGCTAATTTGAATAAATGCCGATACTTCTTCTAAGTTTATCTGATAACAAAAAGTAATTGAGTGTTCGTTAAAAATGTATACATTTAGTTTTAAGACTATTATTAACGTTCCGGTTTATATATATTTTAAACGTTCCTGTTAGTACTTACTTGCATATGTCTGCTGTAAACTGAATAACTCGATTCTTCTTCCATAAAAGTGGATATACACGTGTAAAAACCGTCGACTTTGTTGCACTGACTATTTTCACCTTCCCAATACTGTGTGTATTCTTCCCCTTTGAACGATACTTATGAAACCCAATTTGTCGATGTTATTCAGGCCGGTGTTAAGTGTGAACGGACCAGTGACTTTGGTTTTCTATTATTTTATGTCGGTATACTATATTGCATCAACTATATATAAACTTACGTAATGAAATAACGAAAAGACATGGATAAATCTTCGTGATATTCCAATAGCTTCACGTTCATCAACATAATGAACAAACAGACCAATTTCCCAACCGCCTCCAGGATTTCTGCTCCGGTTCGCACATTTGATGCCACCGAAAGTCAGATCTTTACTTTCACTTCAATGAACATGCTTGTGTTTTGGAAAATGTAACCTAAGATGTCCTCCATCTTAGCGCCAGATTAATGGTAGCTGATTCTAAAGTCTGGGCCACCGCCTGGGAATTAAAACCAAAAGGACTCGGTTCCGCGAACTGAGTATAGTTATAAAACTCACCATAAGCGGGGCGTTAAGGAACACAATAGTCTGATTTTCGCTATTTTACCCGACGCTTCTTCGTCAAAGTAAGTGGGAACAGGGTCCGCTGGCTACGACCTGGTCCTTCATTCGATTCCGTATAATTTTATCTCGACTCTCTAAAAGAAACACTATGAAGAGGAAAATGTGACGTTGCGCCACTTACATAGACGAAAGGCCCAACTCTCGCGAACCACAGGATTCCCACCCATTAAAACTTCGTCTGTATTTAAGATCTCGAAGAGATACACGTTGAAATTGAACGGAAATGGTATCTCTTTAAACCGATACCATTGTAGAGTGTCTTGTTTCAGCTCGACATTCTGTAAAGAGAAACTTTGAATGAAGAAGATTTGTTTGATATCACCTACTTCGATGACTTAAAATTCAATGATGTTTGGAAATACGACCAGAATCAACACAATACCAACAACCAAAAAGTACCGCGCCGATGCATAACGGTAGCAGCACCCATTTGTTAAACTTTCGCCATGATTGCGACACGAAGTACTGAAGACAGGTTACCTAGGAAATTGGTAAGATTTGTGTGTTCCATTATTATCTTAAAAATTTTCTTTATCTAAATTGATTTTTTATCTTGAGAATTTAAATCTTTATCTTTACTTTGAGAGTCCTTTTTGTGACTTAGGTCTACTGGACTACAACTTTAGTACGCATCAAAATTAACTAATGGTTTTTTGAAGGAAATCAGTTGTTATGTCTGATGATTTGACAAGCGATTCTGATTAAACACGAATAGATAGATGGTTGTCTTTATTTTACTGGTAGTTTATCTGAAAGCAATAATAGAAGTGGGCACTTCACCACAATCTAATCCTGCAACAAAGGCTGTGCGTATTAATAATTCGAGGTTCGTTGATTATTGCTGGCGTCACGTGTTGTTTATGAATTTTCATGGCATTTTTGTATTCGATTTTCTATTCTAACGAATGTGAGTCGTTTCAATAGTAGGAAAGTATAAGAAAGAAATGGAAACAAAATGGAAGTTGATATACAGTCTTGGTTCAAGATTTGTGAATTTAAACTCGGAGCGGCGCTATTGATGTTATTATTTAATGAATTACATAATATGATCACATTATCACGGTTTGGAAATAATAAGAGTCTACTCGACGTATCTTGGACAAATATTTTATTGATTTTGAAGTATGATTTTCTTATTTTGATTTAAAACTTTTGGAAGTGAATTTCGTCAAGATTTATTATCGTAACTTTTCATTTGATTTTTATTAAGGCATTGAAGTGGTTTCTCCAATAGCAGCGCGAATCAAATTGCCAACTTCGCGTTGGATCTACCTATAGTTGCAGATTTCTCCGTTTCATTTTTCAAATTCTACTTTTTGTTGTAGTACCTATTTTAATTTAAAATTTGAAGACGTTTTATTGAACTGAATGCCACATAACAAAGGTACGCACATCGATTTTGAGGATTTACTTATAAAATCTGCATTTTCATGCATTCATAAAAATTGGTTTGTCACACATCGTAGGATATTCATATAATGTATTAACACTGCGCTGATTGCAATTTGGTGTTTAATAAAATAAATTCCATACTGAATATGATTTTTATTCTATAATTAACCTCAGAATCTTAGATGCATTAATAAAGGGCGCGGATGGTGTCTTTAAACAAAATTTTAATATAATAAAAAATATGAAACGTACAATTTTTTATCAAATTTAAATGAATTTTAAATTAACGCAACGTGCACGTTTTAACGCAATTAAAATATAAAGTTATTCGCTAAAATCTATTTTTGTACAAAATTTTATTAACACTAACCAGATTATATTTATTTTATCAACTTAGGTACGATACCCTGGCTTTCTACAGTATCACTGGCTTTCTACGTTGCTCTAGCTTGCTATATAAATATAGCTGGATTAATAAATTTTTATACATAAATCATCCGTCTTTACAAAGTTCACGAGAACATTTTCATATTCATTGTTTTGTGCACTATCATAACACACCCATCATTGTTCAGTGCTCAAAACCGTATCCTCCCCACTTTCACTTCATTTTAGCACGTACACACTAACTCTATTTATCCTCATCGCATACAAGACACAAATAGATCCTAATACTAAACAATACACACAGTTTTACATTTATACGTCACAATGACCTTGCAATCACTGCAATATGTATGTATTCAGGGTATCACAAAATATGTGTTCCATCCTCAAAGGGGTTATAGAGGATATTAAAATAAACAACTTTTTCTAGTAAAACTTTTATCTTAGACGAAATAGCGCTTCAAAAGTGTAAAGATTTAAAATAGGTTTATGGTATGTATTAACAGCTAAAATATGAGATTAATTATAAAATATTGCTGATGATGTATTTGATTTTTATTAAGTGTTTGTTATTTTAAATGGAAACTGTAGTAGGCATTGAAGTGGTTCCTCCAATAGCAGCGCACGGAAAATTGCTAACTTCGTGTTGTAGATCTAGTTCCAGATTCAAATTTTTTCTCTTTTTCACTTTTGTTGATTCCTTTATTTTTTCTATTCATATAAAAGAAGAAATTATTTATTTAATTTAGTTAATCGTATGGTATACATTTTAAATGTTGTATTGTGATGTAAGTGTTATGTATGGTGCCCCAGAAGATCAGTATAAACCTGTACAGTGTAGTGACGAAACCGTGTCCAATTGTGGATTGGTTGGTCTTGGCAAACATTTACTTCAAGGTTTAGGAAAACCACTAAAACCTAAACATGTCAACCCTTACCCACCCTAGTATTCACATGTAATAATATTAATTAAGTGTGTAATGTGATTGTGTTTATGAAATTGTGTGTTGTACATTTTTTTTTCTAATTATCCGGGAGGGTCTTGATGACCAGGTCCGGAAACCAAAGTGGTGATTCTCAGGAACAACATGTTTTTTTGTTGACTATGGAGTACTGTAAGGTACTGATCACCTTCAATATTTTGTATATTTGCACCATAAACCCCTAAAAACACACACGAACAAAAAAACTGAAGAAAATTGACGTACGTTTTGACGTTTAATTCCGGAAACCAAAGTGGTGATTCTCAGGAACAACATGTTTTTCTTGTTGACCATGGAGTACTGTAAGGTACTGATCACCTACCATATTTTATATTTGCAGTTTTTATCAAAACAATCGTTGACACCGTCAATAATGTCCGTTTCGATAAAATTATTGTACAAACGTTTACGCGTCTATAATGCCAAGGGAACACATTTATAAAATTCAAGGATTGCAGAAGTTACTAGAATGAATTCTTAAAAGGAAGCCGACCCAGTCACCACTACCAACCGCCGACAATACGATTGCTACAAACTACACGCAAATACGACCACCTTACCCCTAAACCCGCCTCAACCTGATTCAAAGACGATCGATAACAAACGCATCCAGGTCATTTGTCCTTCGGGACCAATCCAAACGGTCACCATCACTTTCCTCCTTGACCCCAATAAGTAACTCCTAACATTATTCCCGATTACTGCCATGATTTCCTCATGGACAACTAAACCTACCTACTGCTTCCTATCGAGACTTCCAAAATCTAGTAAGCCAATGCTTTTGTTTTTCGCGGCCAACAAATGTTTGGTCTTAGAAACGCGTTCAAAATAATATCAACAAGAATTTTGAAAATTTAACTGCACAGTACGCAAGACTCAGAACCACTCCAGGTCAATTGTTCTGTAATTACAAAAGGAACACAAGACGTTGACATAACCTTCTAATTCACAGTTGGCGCATGAGGGGAAAGGAAAAGGTAAGCTGAAGCGCTTGGTGTTAAAAGCTTGGTTAAAAGAAACAGTCAGTGGTGCTCAACAGAGTAACTTGGTGTAGTTCTACGCTCAAAAGCAAAACCCCGCTTTAATTTCAATGATCTGTTAGAAGGTAAATTAAGGACACTAATTGTTGCCGGAAGGCCGAAACATTACCACACCGCAATGGTTATTTTGGCAGCGCAGCTTACTTTTAACGCAAGGTGTAAAATGTACCTAACCTTGTTGTTCTTCAGATCATCAGCTGTAAGACGCCATATTGGTGACGTACAGGAACCTCTAAGTAATTGACAGCAAAAAGAAGATTTATGTTTATTTATTGATTTTATTAATTTATGTGTTCAGAAATCCAATTTAAATAACTGAAAGTGAGTAAAGACGTCCGGTTTTCCTTTTGCGCAAGGGACGCCCCACGATACTACGCCGACTTGTTTTCCGTCAGCAACAAGCGGACCTCCTGAGTCGCCCTGTCAAAAGAAAACAAAATCTTAATACAATAACAACTATCCGATTATTAGTGTTACGTACGTAACATGCCACCCAACTTTTGTAAACGTGCACAAATGCGTTGCGGCAATGTCTCCGTCGGGATGCGCCTCGGCGCACTTATCGTTAACAATCGATTGCAGTTTGATGGTCTGAAGCTTATTCGGCGGAGGAGTGATCAGCTGCAACTTTTCAGTAAATATAAATACAACGACCTAGAAACAGCATACGAACACCTACAATACCTACCCCGGTTAAACCCCAACCGCTCAACACCAGCTCGCTGGAGTATCTCGCGTTAGCCAATTCAATCTTCTTCTTCACTGCGGCTCTTTCTTTAATAACGCTTTTCAGCACACAACCGGAACGAAGCACAACA